>JADRCO010001100.1:0-22569 GCA_021464525.1 Rhizophagus sp. LPA8_4_AMF
TGAAACTAGTAGTTTGGAGCACAAACCGAACTAGTTGAACCATTTAACATCCCTAATTACTAGTAGTCAAAATAAACTATAAAATAAACTCACAGGGCGGAACCGCGGGATAAATCAGTTATTTCACGGAGTCACTGGAATATCATGATTTTCACGGCGCAGCCGTGAAAATCATTTATATCCGTGAAATAACCATTACTTATATAATAATTTCAAAACCAGGTGATTAAAATATTATCATAGAGACGATAGCCTGCCACCATACAAATTGGTATTGAAATATTATTTTTGTTATTATTCTGTTGTCAATATTTTTATTTTCATTTCGATTGAATTGTAAAAACTCGTAAATTTTTACGTTAAACCCATACATACGTCTTTGACTGCGATTTTTGTCGATCAAATTCTATATAACTGTAAAAAATAAATATACAGTATGTATAATACTAAAAAAAAAAAAAATGGGAACAAAAGAAAAATTTAAATTATTTATTTCCTAATTTAAACAATTGATAATTCCTGACTGATGATCATGCCATTAATGTATAACAAGATAATTTGACTTGTCGATTAATTTAGAATGAATAGATACCTTTATATTTTATACGTGTTCTAATATTAACAATTCTTATTTAGGTTTAATTCGCCAGTAAATGCGATGAATGAGAGATTTCTTGGTTGGTCGTTATATAATACAATTAAATTTGTACAAAATTCCTATTGTAAAAACAATCATGCACCCGTTAATGGATGAAACAGCACTTGATTTATTTTCTTTGTATCCAAATAATTACAATTTGTCATCAAAGAATAGCTATTTATAATTAGTTAAAAAAAGAGATTGTTAAAGCTATTGTCCTTAATCCAGAGTAGTTATGTTTGCCAAAAGTCTTTGGTTTCAAGAGTTCCGTAATAAAATTACAAATCAAAACTAATTTCAAAACCTTATAAAATTTCGACATACTAAAATTTATCTTCTTGGAATTTGACGTTCTGTATCAAAATTCAAGTATATTTATAATAAGTTTGAAACTATCAATAACTTTAAATATTGACTGCATGGTTAAGCACAGGGCTCAAGATGTACGTTATGTCTTTTCTTTATTTTGTTACTATACCACAATATATTGATTTATTTATCTGGTATTTAGTAATATCATGAACCTAGATTAATCATTTCCCCTTTTAAAAAGATATCGATTTATTTATATTAAACAGTTGAGATTACATGCAGTATGGCGATCAAATTTATTATATATAACTCGCGTATCATCGAGGGAAAATTTCATAACCGAACCCAAATATGACGATATTGCAACTTAAACAGGTTAGTATATCAATTATTTTTAGATATGATTATACAAGATATCATTTAATTATATGTTCTTTTTGACTTGTATTACAGAAAAAATATAATTAAAAGGATCTATGTAGATATATTAGTCAAATTGTACACCAAAACATTAAAACGTTGATTCAAAAAAAATAGCATCTTATTATTTCAGTAATAGAACTAATACTTCCAAGAATACCAAAAGTATTGTTTCGCTTTTTTGTATTAGACCTTTTTATAATACCATCCAGATAATTTATTACTTATTATCTGTATTATTTATTGTGTCCAAAAAAAGTGAAATAATAAACTGTTTCAAAAAGTCTTTATGATATTTTGCGTTCACCTAAGGTATTACATTCATTTATTAATAATAAGTGAATTATGATTTGTTGAACTTATCGGATAATTATGTAACTAATAAAGAAAAAAAAAATAAGAGAATAATTCGGGTAAATTTTTTTTCGGGTAAAATTTTTTTCGATAATTAATTATTGAACTAATTGATTACCATTCATTCCATAATTGGCAATACTTATTATACTGAGAACTTATTTATAAACATATGTATGTAAAAATGAACCGTTATTTCATTTGCAATGTCGTCAAAACGCTCAAACCAAAATGACCTGAAATCGCAATACGTTCAAAAAATAAAACTAAATAATAGCAAGAGAGTTAGAAAAAGACCCCCAAAACTATGTCCTGATTGTAAAGATACGAGTAATTGTGTCAAAGCTTTTTCTGATAAAGTAAGTAAATTCGAAAAAATTATCGATAAGTTCAAAAATCTCCCAAAGAGAGAAGTCGATAAAATTTCCAAGTTTAATGCGAAATTTAAACTTAATAATATACCAAGTGAGGCGGAATATGATTTATCACAATTTACTCTCAAAAATTTGCAAAAACTTGCAAATTTCATGATCCCGCCTTCTATCACTTCCAATAAAAATGATGAAACTATCAAAGAAAATTAATGCAAAAATCGTATCATTTTCTCTTCATTTAAATACTTTTTTTAACGTACTATCACAAACACATACGAAAGATTATATATAAGGTTTTTTTATAAGATTATGGAATTTTTTAAGGATTATTATATATATAAAAATAAGTTTATTAAAAAATTTTCTTTTTTTTAATTATGTAAAACGAACTTTTTTGGATTTATTATTTTTTTTTTTTAAGCAAACAGTATTATTTTCTGTCACATTAGCCTTTTTGTGTTCATTTATATTTAGTCCATACGTTTCATGTAATTTCAATTATGGTTATTGATAAGTAATATAAAACTTAGGTAAGATACTAGAGTGAGAGATAAAAAAAAGCACAACTATATTGAGGATTCATTTTGTTGGCGGTTTAATATCACGTGTGAGTGGAATGCATTATTAGAATTTTACACTTATATATCGTACGTCTTTTTGCATATATCTCGTTTGATTTTTTTTTTATTGAAACAAGTGTATGATTTTCATAAACCGAATATTCACTATAAAGGATTTCACTTTATATACTAGAGATAAATTTCATAACAAAGATGGTATTCATATTCGTTGATAACACTTGCATAATTTTGTGTAAATGTGACCAAGGTTTACTTTCATATTATTTCTTTTACAAAAATTTTTAATAGTCGTTTAAATAATAATAAAATTACAGGGCAAAAACAATTAAGCAATGCCCCGCCCATTCACATCATCTGTTTTAAAATATAAAAATCACTCTATATACACTAATATGTATAAATGAATGTTTATCGTTATTGTATCGATTATCTGTCATTATTTATATGTGTAATATTAAATTTTAAATGCTATATCACTATAAAAATTATATCCGTTATTTCTGTAAAAACTCCGTAAAAATGAGCCTTTCACGGATCCATTCACGGAAAATGTAAATAATTCGATAAATTTCGTGATACAAGGTTATTAATATCGGAAATATGAGCCTTTTACGGAAAAAAGATGGAATATAAAAAATGGATTGATTTTTTTTACAGGGTATAAATACGTCGTTTTTTTTCTATCTTTTTTTTTATTTCCTCATAAATATACGCATATTATTTTTTTAAATACATTATACAAATGAAAATGCCTTCTCAAAAAAGACAGAAACAACTAAGAAGACAAAGAATTGTAAGAAGACATTTTCGACCTAGCATACCCATTAATAATAGAAACACATCGAGGACTGACTATCGCGAATATTCCACAGCAAAGTACAAGTGTATTATTAATTACTCAATTTTTCAACGGATTTTCTTTTTATTAACGTTAACAAATTATAGCCAATTAAAAAAATGAATAAATTTGGGCAAGTAAGGAATTTATTAATCATGGCAGAATTTTTTTATCTATAATATAATACTTGGAATACTTTATTATTATCTATAAAATTGTTTCTTTTTCAAAAATCTTGTATTATGTATGAATTTCCATTATACAATACTAATCACTATAAGATATTCACATTTTTTTTTATCTATGATATAGTCTTCTTTATGTTTAATTATTATTGTAAGATTTTCCTATTCCATTCATTATACACTATAAGAATTTATCAATATGATATTGTTGTAATTTCACTTTATTTTCACTATGATTCATGGTTTCCTGTAATAAAATATACAATATATACTAAGAATATTTTGTAAATTATTTATCGCACGGGCCCTATAGGAACATGTTTATTTTGTTTACTACTCGCTTACTTTTTTACTAAGATCTTTTCAGCTGAAATTTTTGATGATCGTATCTTTTCAAAATTAAAATATTTACATTTTCATTTTGAATTTTAGAGACAACTTTTTTATTATGAAAAGAGAAAAGAAATGGTAAGTAATTTCTTTTTCTAACAAAAATAATTTGAAGAAGGTTAATTTCATCTATATAATAATTACTAACAATATATATTTCAGATAATTGCATGTGGCTATCTTTTTTTTTAGCGCTAAGATTGTAATCATTTAGATCTTTCCGTTTAAAGATAATTAGTGATAATTCTAGATCAGGAATTATTTCCTTTTTAGATACTGGCTGGAATTATTATAATGCATCATTTTTGGTGCAAATTAATATAACGTGATTGCAGATCGTCCAATCACATGGTTTACTAAAGGAATAGAGGTAAGGTAGTTCATAGTAATTTAAACCCCAATTTAGCTAATATGTACATTATATTTACATAGCCTCAAGTTTTCATATTAGTAATTATTACAGTACATAGCCTCAAGTTTTTTACTTACCATTTCAGTTTTAGCTGTGATGAGCAAAAAACTAAATTAGTTTCTTTAAAAATAGCTTTGCACTGACAAGATGAACCGTTGGTGAAATGACTGTCGGTGAAACGTATTGAGCGTTCTTACGCTTATCAAAACCTAGCGAGTCGGATTATAAAGTTCTGTCTCGCTCTTTCATTAACAGCAAATTATACAGTATTACTACAGAAGAATTTTTTTTCGTAAATTATCCATAAATGGAACACAGATGCCATAATTGGAGTTTTCTCTCGTGGATACACCAACTCAAATAAATAAACCCAACTTTATCTTCGTATCTCGAGTAATGTTATTTTTATACTTTTTAATCCTAAAAAAAAATGGTAACCTGATTTTTTATCAACGGATCTTGCGTTGTGTAAAGTAAAATGAATAATAAAGATATTCGGAGATGATACGGAAACTTAGAATTCAATTTTTTGAGAAGAACAGGCCGAGTAAGTGTAATTTTACCTATTTATATATTCTTTTAATGTAGATAATGATTACTTTCAGATGAATTTTTTAAGGTTCATTATCGTCATATCAAAATATTAGATTCTCTGATTATTAATAATCAAATCATCAAATAAAATGTTATTAACACATGATCACTATTGCAGCCCAGAATTATGCATGGTTTTAACCGGTTAATCTATTTTAATTAACAGGTTAATTAAGATTAATCTTAACCTGTTCCAATTTTCTAGTCCGTGAAATTCCCTTTTGATAACACATGTTCTTATGTTCTGTTGCAACCAAAAACAATATGCTAAGCTCATTCTTATCTAAAAACGGAATGATTTATATTATTTATCATTTAATATCAGCTTCGGTAATTTTAATACCCGAAAATAAGCGTTTTAATACATTATCAGTTATGTGGTTGACTGGCATTATAATACTCTTTGCCAGCGTTATATACTAAAATATGATCCCTTTTTCTATTCCTCGGTCTAGATTCTCCGGATTTCTGGCTGATACCATCTGTAGGCCAAACAAATAAAGGTATAGTAGTATGTATAAAAAAAAGTAGCTTACAATAACCAATACTATATTTAGTATATATTCAGATAACATTTAATTTTTTTTTATTTTGAATAAAATTGTACCCGGATTAAACTTTTACTCGTAAGGAAAAATGTTCACCAAAAATATGAAAATACTTCTCTTGTTTATGGAACGGAAAATGTTTAACGAGTTACATTTAAGTTAAGGTATATTCAATTACATTCTGAAAGAATACATATTAAATCGATCTAACTGAATGTAAAGTGGTTTTAATGGTTTCACATGTCCAAAATCTTTTTCTAGATAAATATCTAAGAGTTTGCTATATATATGAAACCATATTAAGACAAATATCACGTTATTAGAACGATTGATCATCCATGATTCTTTCATCTCGAAATTTTTTATGCAATACCTAAAACTACTTTTCATCACGCAACGTTTGCAGAGATATTTTTAGAAGTAAGACTTCAACTAATTTGCCTTTTTTAAAAAAAGAAAAATCGAAAACACCGCATGAACATTAAACCATCTTTGAAACATTATCAAAATCTGTTATACAATAGTTATTTTTATTTTTATTTTTTAGTTTGTCGCACACGTTATAATGAATGATCTTCTTCGAATATGCCTTGTTTTGACTTCAAACCAAAAAACGATTGTTTGTTTATTACCTTTTAAAATAATAAGCGTTTATAAAACCGGTACAATGTTTAAATTATTGTAATTCTTTATTACTAAAAATACACATAATATACGATTGTAAAGAACCAAGCATAATGATGACAGTGATATTAGTTATGAGATAAATTCTCACTTCTCGGTATGTTTCTCTCAAGTTCAAGTTGATAAAATTTTCAAAAATCATCGAATACCTGTAAATATGAATCAAGAATGAATTAACAGTTTAGTTATTATGAGCTTACATCTACTAAAACCGGTTTGTAAAACAGGCTAAAGATATCATTTCCTGAAAGAACCAATAAAAAATAAAATCTTGATATCGGAAATAGCGGAAGTAAATAATATCTTTGAAATATAGTATATCGAAATCCAGCTAACCAAATCTAAACATCTTTCATTTGAATATTTCACGCAAGTTTGTGTGTCTTATTCTTATTTTAGAATTGAAGAATGTGAAGAATGATAAAACGTAAAACAATGTTTTGTGTGTGTGAACCGAGGTGGATTCTTTTATTAAACTAAATCTGAATTTAGTTAAATTTATACAACTGATCAAAAAAAAAAAAAAAATATTTCTTCTACAGTTGATTAAAGAATAACTCGTTTAAAAATAAAGGGCTTTACTAAAAATAAAGGATGAATGCAATATGTGTGGCTTAACATTTTTTTATTAATTTATCTTGTAATCAATATCTGCAAAACTTGGTAATATATGAAATTTTTCCTTATAAAATACTCTGAAAAATTCCTTCGGTAAAAACAAAATTTTCCATAAATCTTTACACAATATCGCAAAAATAAAAAATCCTCCAATGTCATCAGGAAATAATGGACAACGCGGGAATAATATCGATACAAATCGAAATCGCGTTGCACAAATTCGACCGATAAATAACTCTAATACTATTGATCGAATCGCCCGAATGACCACGCCACAAATTACGAATAATCCCATTGAAAATGATTTCTTTAATGGAACGAGTTTTTATGATAACAACAATTTCGAATCTTTAATCTTACCTACTGGATGTTCAGTATCTTCCTCTTCATTGTTTCGCTGATAAAATATGTTTTTATGCCGTAAATTATTTTTTAGAAACTTCATCTCGATGCTGGAAAATATTATTCGTGAAAATTCATGTTTTTTAATTTTTATTTCATCACAAACACAATATTATAGTAGAAATCACAAGTATTTTTATATGTTCTATATATTTTTATTCAGATACTTTATGATTTACAAATTATGATATATTTTTTTATATGATTTTTTTTTTATATTTTCATACTTTAATGTTTTAGTTAATTATGCAACCTGTATTTATTATACAAATAGTATGATATTATGATTAAATTTAAGATTTTTTTTAAATAGTATATAGCATTTCAATGAAATCATATTTATGAGGTTTTAAATTTAATGCAAAATTTTACTTTTAATTATGTCTCATATAAATGACTTATCAAATATAAATTTGTTATTGGTACTAGTACGCAATTTTACAACTTCAAGTAATGATATCTCTACTTTAATTTCTCAAGAAATGATTCCGCCATATGAAATATGAAAAAAATATTATACTTTACAATAATACTACAAATATAATATTTGATATAATACGATTTCTACTTATCATCTACCGATTTTTCAAATCTGAGTTTTAAACACGCGCATACTAACGTTTAGTCCGCTTTTTACTGAAATAAAACAGAAAGACTCTTTGAATAGCAAGTTTTGAAAAATGGATTTTTGGAGCGAAACGAAGGACAAGACCCCGGAATAGTAAGGTGCAACCAAAAAAAAATTTACTATTACCTCTAAGCATGATCTTTCAGGACTCAAGTTAATAGATCAAAGTGTGAGAAAATGTACAAATGTACTATTACCATCAGTCCGAACATAATTCTCACAATTGCTAATTAAAGTAATTTAAGAGAAATTAAAAATATTTAGTATATTTTCATAACAATACATATCTTCTTTAATATTTCATTTTATGGACTTGTAAAATAAAATTATGCTTAATAATAATCAATTTTTAAAAAATAAATGTTTTTTATGTGGAGTAAGTGGGCTGACTATATACTACGCGTATCGGTTTCCGCTCAACTAATGAGGATTGTTGACCAATTAGATTTTCGCTCCGGACTTAACAACGGTCTCCAGGTAACGTCTAAAGCCGGGTTTAATAACGTGTTTTTACAATATTCATCACCTTCTACATCACATCCATGTATTCCATTTTTGCTATTTATCCTGGGGACAGAATTTTTTCGGTATGTGAAAATTTATTTGTCACCCTTCTATTTGTCACTTAGTTAATATAAAAATCACTTTATCTTTAGACGACCCTTAGGATTCGCAAATTAATTTATAAATGAATTAACAGTTACGGTAACTATTTTTGTTTGTATTAAAGATCTGGCCAGGGATAGTGATACCATGGAAATGATAGTACAATAAGTACATGATATGATGTAGAATCAATCACAGTATCAAAATTATTTGCTAGTTATCTGTTATTTATTATGCATCCAAATAGGATCATGTCGTTTTAACATACTGATATTTTTTAGATAAAGTATTTATTGCATAAATATCTTTGATATGTTTGACGCATTACGTCATTTAGATTTTATAGGTAAAATACCTATTATTTACTATGCTGTTTATATGAAACATGATCTTGGACGTCTGCATAATAACACAGTTATTGGGTATGGTGGTTAAAATATCATCCGAACTGCTTCAACTATTATATATTGGAATAAACAAAATCATGTAATTAATTATTTAATTAAGATTGAATAATATTTCACATTCATTCACTGACTTTTGCTGTTAAGTCATATTTCTCTGTAATCACGAGGAAAACACTTTCTAGAATTCTCATAATGGTGACTAGCGTTTACGTAAAACTTTACGTATATCGATCATATATATAAAGAAACCGTTGTTTTGCCACCAAGATTGTTTCAACATGACCTAATTTAGTTAACTAAACAAAAAAAATGAAAGCAGAATTCTTAATAAAATTATGAATTAATATTATTAGTAAAATCTAATCCTCCTGTTATACTTACTGTACTATCCAGTAAAGAAAAAGCATTAACTTACACCAATTAATGTACATTTGAATAATACTACTATAAAAGTATACATAGCATGATATAGAAATAGGTATCATCAAAAAGCAATCAAAAATATGTAACGCAATAAAATTGAAGAAATCGTAATAATAATCTATGTTTGGTCTTAAGATGAAAAAAAATGTGCAAAAAAAAAAATTTTTTTTCTTTTTCTAAAAATAGGAAAGAGAACAACCATTTTTATTTAAATAATTTTTATAGTATATAAAGAATCACACAAATATTTACATTCCCCTTTGTTTTAGATTTTTTTTTTCGTTTTCACAAAAAATAAAATAAAATAAAATAACCAAAGAACTGAGAGGAAAAAAAAAAAATTTATTTACTACGTTGATTGAATTTTTAGATATAGTTAACAAGAAATACTAGATATTTACCAGAAGCCATTTTATCATAGCAGTGTTGCACAATTATGTTCAATTTTAATATGTTTGATAATAAAACTGAAACATGAATGTTTATATACAATTTTAATTCAAACACTATATTCTAATGCTCATAAATGTACAGTTCATAATAAAATCCACTTTTAAATAAGATGGATGTATTGTAGACCAAACTTGACCATGCCCCAATCGTCCCGTCGGCCTAAATTATTGGCCCATTCTAATAATGCCTTAAAACTGTACCAGCGATGATCTCTTAATTTGGGTCGATGGGACGATTTGGGACGTGATTTGATTTGGTCTACAACAGATGAAATACATAATTTGATAATTTTTTTTGATAGGATCCATTTGATATTTGTTTGATAACTGAAGGTCCATATGAAAACATGAGCACTATATATCTTTAAAACCCCTATTTAGATCTCTTACTATTTTAAATCTCTATATCTATTTAACTAAGTATTATTAATATTGTTCGGATCCTGAACCAATCAAAAAAATAATTTACTAAGCCAAATTTTTGATGCATATCTTTTTTAAATTAAAATTAATTCATCATGACTATAAATTTAATTATTAATATAAACTACTATAATTAACCATTTTTATTTGAATTTTCTTTTAATAAAATTGAAACGAACTTTAAAAAAAAAAGAGTGATAAATCAAAAATAGGAAACGATTCCCATTTTTAATAAATTAAAAAATGGGGTGATTTCCAAATAAGGTTAGTTTTATGGGATAAATTACTAACCACAGGCTTACCGCCTATACTAATTTTCGCCCCAGGTTCCCATTGGATCCGATATGGAATTAGCTCAGATTCCATGTAATGACGGCAGAAGGAATGGGTCTGGATGATTACAAATCAAAAAATTCCAAATGTTGATCAAGGGGCGAAAATTAGTATAGCTCATATTTACCTAATCCGTAAAAAGGAATATGTCATGATCGACATTATACAAAATTTGTTTTTATCAAAGATGGTAATGAAGATATAAATCTACTTAGTTATGATATTACTGCGTTATTATTTCAGTTTTCTTTTTTTTTGGGAAACTTGTTGTGATTATATGACCTTGATTATGCTACACAATTCTGTATTTTATTCGATATTGATTCATTAAAAGTCTTTTTGATATCGCTGATTTTTTTTATTAATAATTACAGTAGTGCATAATATTGTAAGAAACACATTAATAATTATCATTATACTATCAAATTTATGATAAAGTTTACATCATTTTATAATGAATAATAAACTTTATTACGTTCGGGATGGATTTGTAATAAGATGTTTTTAGAAAGGATCGGCAGTCAATAAAGTTATACAAATTTATAATTCTATTTTACAAAAACTTTCTTTACAACTTTGAAACTAAATACGGACAAGAAAAATATCATACTTTTAATATTCAATAAGATATGAACAACTTAATTTTATAACTAGTTTGCATATAATGATAAATTTCCAATTAACATTTAAATTTAAGTGTTAAACATTCGGCATTACAAAATAAAAACAATTTCTTGCGTTATAATAAATAAATTCTGATTATTTTTATTATTACAAATAATTAATTAGTAATAACTACAAATAAGTACGTAATAAAGATCATACAATTCTTGTAATATATGTCATCCCCTCGATAAAAGAATTGTAATTCTGTCCACGCACGGATCTGGTCAATTATCTGTTGATGAAGATATAAATGAAAAAGTTATACAATCTTTGATCCGTTCGGATGCTTTTTGCACAGATAAGAAAACGTGATACAATTAGTAATTATGTCTCCCCAAGAGTATTTTCTTTTAACTCCGAAATTAATCAATGACCTTATAATTTTGCTATACGTATCGAACACGTAATATATGAGTATACATCATCAATTATTATACTAAAATATATTAGCCGATCTGTAGAATGCATGTGGATAATTTTGGCGCATAGAATATAATGCATTGTGGATCGAAATTATTTTGCGATCCCGTCAATCCGTAAATAAAAAATATCTCAGCCATTTTATGAAATGTTAAGCCAATAAAAAGAATTTTTATTTAATTGAGATACATACTAATATAATAAAAAAAAATTGTCTTCAAAAATAAAAGTAGAGAGAAAATTAAACCGGATTGAAATTCATCCGGATCGGAATGAAAAATCAATCCGTTTTTATTTTCTATTTTTTTTTTGTAACTACTAGATCGTTCATTGGGATGCAGTCTTATATGTAAAAAAAAAAATTTAATCTTTATTAATTAAAATCCTTGTATGATTACCAAAATGTGCCCCTTCGGATTCATCCGTATCGTAACTCAATGCAAACAGAAATTCCACGCAATCATCATTTTTATCCCACTCCTAAAAGTATAATGTCCGTTCTTAGAATTATGTATTGAGGATAATCGCAATTACCCTTGTATTTCACTTCTAAAAAACAAAGTTGATCTTTGATTCCAAGAATTTTCTTGCTTTTTTAGGTAAAAAGGGGCAAGACGATGATTATGCTGATTTAGCAAATAAATATTAAACATGATAAGAACCACACATTGATGTTATCAAAAAGGAATTTCGTGATTTGATCTTTGATTTAATAGGAACATAAGACACTTGGGTACTTCGGCTAATTGCGGCAATGTCCGAAAGAGTGATTAATATCTATACAATTGCATTACTGTGGTAATTATTAAAGATACGGAGGAAAAATTCCGAATTGTTATTACTCAAATGATACCACTACTCTAAAATTTGTATCCAATAAATAAAAAGTAATCGGTCTGAGAAATTTCGATTATCGTAAAATGTTACAATTTATAAAGCTGAATGATTAATAAATACGAACTATTAATTATTAATAATTTTTATTATTTTTAATTCAGGTAGAGAACCAATACGATAACGAAAAATTCGATTAAAAAAAAAAATAAATAAATTTGAAACGAAAATATATTACTAACGATAAATTGTTGGTTACACGAAAATATCTATTTCAAGTCGTTTGAACAGAATACAATAAAAAAAAAGTTTACATAATAAATAAAACGAAGTAAAAAGTGAAATTAAAAAAAATTAAAATTTTTGATCGAGATTTTGCCAATTATTAAATTTGTAATGGTTATTCGAATGCCAATGAGAAAGACTGGTAAAGTTTCGTATTTCATTTTTTAGGTAGATGATTCAGAAGAAACATCGCTTAAGGAAGAATTAGGGTTGTAAAATTGTGTAGTGATTGTAACAAGCTTCTGTAAATTTTCCAAAGTAAAGCTCGAAAGGTCGTATTCCAATTCACAAGGAACATTATTTAGGGTAAATTTTGCATTAAATTTAGAAAGTTTATCGGGCTTCTTTTGAAGATTTTTAAAATTGTTTACTATTTCTTCAATCTTATTTACTTTGTTAGAAACTAATTTAACGCAGTCAATTGTTTCTTTACAATTATAACAAAGTTTCGGAGGTTTTCGCCTAATTCTTTTACTATTATCGAGATTTATTTTTTGAATGTAGGGATGCGTTCTACTTTGTTTATGCGACATTGGATATTGCGAGTAACGAAATAATTTACGTTGATATTTTCATATCCCTTTTTATAAAAAAAATTAAGATACTAAAAACGCGTTTTATGTTGTGTGGCGTTTGTTTTTATTCAAGATTTTATTTATATACATAAAACATTAAATATATTATAAATTTTGATGCAACTTCTAACTTATTAAACATTCCCAGCCATAACTAGTTTAGGTAACTGCAATATCTTGTGATAAGAGTATACAGTAACATGATAAATGGCAGCAGTAGAATATTATGTGTAAATATTATATTAATATGTCATAATAAAATTAAACAAATAACTTATTTCTTATATTATGAATAGATTATCTACTTCTGCTTTTACAGTAATGATATTAGATATTAAAATAGAATTATAATCTTTATTCAGCGCATGAAAAAAAGAACCAAATTTTTAATTCAAATTTCATTGAATTATTTACTCAATAGGTTTTATTGAAAAAAATTCATATGTCTTTATAAATCTATTTAACCTAAATCGGTAATAAAATGTGTAACCATTATTTTTGTATTATAATACGTATACATGATGATCTTTTACCTATTCAGTAAAAAATAAAAATAATATCAGATAAATAAATGATGATCACAAATCCGCCGCGGTTATTATTTGAGTTTAATGCCCAAAAAAGGAATTATAAAAGGTTTCATTGTGTTTTATGCATAGAAGGGAATATTATAATTACGTCATGATAGTTATGTTGATTTTGATAAGACAATAGTATAGTATTATTATTAGATAAATGATATCAGTTTGATAACAATTAATCGGCCTAAGAAAACTAATTCATTCATTGTTCTAACCCTTCGTGTTATTTGAGTATATAATGACATCTAAAAATATCACCATTGTTTTCATTTAAGAACTTGTGTAGGATATTGTATTTTTATACTATAATACACGATTAAAAGAAGCTGAGACAAAGATAAGCATATGAAAGTGTCTCGGCGTCATTGTTCAGACCCGCTGTACTATGTAATATTTAAAAGGTATATGAATAACAAAAGTTTTAATTAGGATAAATAAATTCAAAAAGGATCTATGACTTGATTGTTCAAGTTGTAAAGAAAGATATCTGATACATGATTGACGTATAAATATCATAATACAGTAGATTCTTAGCTTCCGATTATAAATAGTACCTTTGTTTTTATTAAAGGACAAGGATTTTTTAATTTTCATTGAAATTTATATTTAAGAATAATTTTCTTCAAAATATATTTATATATTCATTCATTCATTCATTCATTCATTTATTGTTCCTTTTTTTTTAGCTTATAAATTGCGCATTTTATATATTTAACATGATAACACCTTTCCATATAGAATGAAATACTTGCGAAACTCATGCAGCATACGCTTAAGATAAGAATATTCCTTTAAATGATATTTTCAATCAGATTCAATCATCTGTAACAATTATTAGAATTTTAGAATTTTTTTATAAGCTTATAAATGTCTAGAACTTCTTTTTTATTAGAATCGTTTCATTTTAACTACAGTAGTTTAATAATAGATTGTGTAATTTTAATACTGATAATTATATAACTCACAATCACTTATCTAAAATGCCATCGTTAATAATAATTTTCTCATATGGAGTGTTCGGTGTACTTGGCGTAAAGAAAATAAAGCGTGCAATATATTCATAATTAAGTTCATCTCAGATTCAATGAGTAACCTTATTCGATTAAAAATAATGTTCTTTTATATAAAAAGATTTCTTATAGCTCTTTTTTAAGGACTAGTCTCAAATTCTTTTTTTTTTGGATAATTTTTAAATATTTACCAAATTTGGTCTAACTGCTTTATTAATTTATGTTTTAATGAAATTCTATAACGAACTTAAAGAAAACAACATTATTTTTTTTTTTAATATTCTTTATTAAACACAGTTATAAGATTACAGATTTATGAGGTGACACATGACATTTAAATAAACAAATTGTAATAGTTAAACTTGGGATTATAAATATGATTTGAACCGATAGTGTTATTAGCAGTAGTTTATTAATAATAGAGTATTGGTTAGATAAATCATGTAAATGATTGGCAGTAAAGCAGTATTCTCGTGGAATATTGATTTTTTTGTAAAAAAAAATATATACATGCACGCTGAGAAGAGTGATGGTATAAAGAAAAAAAGTGAAACGCCAGAAAATTTGTGTATTGAGGATGCTTTAGGTGGATTATTGGCAAAAAATTGGCTTACCAACAATTTATTCCATGTTTTTTATTCCATGTTATTCCTGTAAATGTATTATATTCTCGGACTATTATATTCACGGACTATAGCCTCAAAACATGAAAATTTTAGTTATTGTTCCGTAAATCATATTCACGGAGTTTTTACAGAAATTACGGATAAAATTTTTTATAGGATACAAGGCATCATAAGAATAGTCGGGGATCAAAAAAACAGTTTAGAATTTATTAGATACCTTAGTTTTTAGATGAATACCTTTAGAGATTTTCACCGGATACATATATATATCCCATGGATAATTCATTTGAAAATTCTAAGTTTCGGATATCCTGTCAAAATAGGATAGCGGGTAATCCGAATGATTATTCCGGAATAATCAGAACTATTCTAGGATAAAGAGATTTCTAATTTATTATAGAACATGAACAATATTATCAATTGTCAATAAAAAGCCATCCCAATAATTTTATCTATATGGTATGATACTGCTGAAACTAGTTTCAGCAGTTTTCACAGTTTCAGTATCATAGTTTATATTATTAACCTAGGATAATCCGAATTATTCATAGGATTATTCATTCACAAATTTTAGATCCGGATACCCGTTCAAAATTAATTAAATATAAATTAAGATAATAGGATAATCCGGATAAATTTATTTTATCCGTTCAGAAAGAACTCTAGCATTGTACTATTTACTGTAAAATTTCTTGTTTTGTTTCTGTCATCAACATCACACGATATTACACGGATTGCCAAAAAGGAAAGAGTGTAGCGATTGTTGAAGTTAAATAACCGATAGATAGTTAGTAAAAATTTTTTATAATTTTGACCTCATATTTAATAAATACTAAAATGTAAATATTAAAATGATTATTGTTAAATTTAAATGGCTTAAGTAATACTTATACATTCAATCGACAAGTTTTTAGTTTAAAGTGTCACAAGAACAATATGAAGATCATATTGAGACGATCAAAAATGAACCTATATACATATTTATTTACAATCATATCAATTAGATCATTATGTAAAATGACAATCAAAATTAGATTTTTCAAAACAAATAAAATCAAATGGTTTTTTTTCTATTGTACTTCCAACTTGAAACAAATTTATGCCCAAACTGCTCTGACTATGTTCCTAACTTAGTTAGATTTGGAACATAGTCACAATAAGATCGTTCCAAGTTGATTTGTACTTTTGTAGTGTGTTAGTGTTGGACTAATATCTGTTAATTTTAAAAATATTCATCTTTAAATTATGATAATATATATTTGCCTTCTTACACAGCTTAAATCAAAGTTTATTTTAGTCTACTAAGAATGTAAAATTTAAGTTTCAAACTTCCTGAACTTTGCAAACTAGTGTTATAGACCTTTATTATTATTAATACGTATACACGTCTTTTTAATTTGTGTACTACTCATACATAGTTATCATTTTTGGTCGTCATTAAGAAATCAGAAGATTATATATTTTATCATGCGAGAATGCCTTACAACACTCTTAATTGATGCACGCAAATTAGACAAAAGGTTATAATATAATAACGTGCAAAGTCAGTCACAAACATATTATAAAAGATTATTGTCATATACGATTGAATTCACATACTATTTACTAAATAAACCTATTCATGTAAAAAGAAAGTCCAATAATCAGTTTTATTAACTACTAGATTAAATCTTTTACTAATTATATGTTATGAACCATATTCTTAAATTATAATATATCTTTTTGTGTTGTTTATACAATTTTTTGATGGTAAAATTGTAAAAAGTGGCAATATTAGTTGTAATAAGAGTGAATTTCTTTTTTTCAATTTATTTTCCGATTTTATTTTCGTATCATGGTAATGACGTAATGTTTGAATAACCACACCACAGATCACAAATAATTCCACCCTTTATTTTACTTTAATTCATCAATGTTTTATTTTATATTCCAACAACTTCGTCTTTTTGTGTGGCATTTAATACAGTATATAAATGAAAGAAAAATACGGATAACTAGATATAGGATGTATCTTCTTGTTTTTCCCTTTTATAGCGATCCTGGCTTTCTACTAGTAGTTTTCTCTTTTTACGGAAGGTGGGCTCGTCATTTTGGATTGATCATAAATCAATCAATTGTGTGTAATCGGCATGAGGTGTTCAGTTTTGATAAGTCGTCACTTAGTCAACTATTCTGTTAGTATGTACTTATATTTCTTATATTTCTGACTAAAATATAAAATAAAATAAAAAAATAAAAATTAACGGATTACCCGATAAACCTTATTTTCATAATGTAATGATAATACAGACTTTTTTAAAAGAATTTGACGATCATATCCCGAAAATGCGTTAAAATTTTGACAATCACGTATGGGCGTATTAAAAGTATTTTTATGGATTAGATTTCAAACCATAATTCCCAATTTGGACGCAAAAACTTCGGATAATTTTTTTATATATATTGTTAAGTTAGTTTAAATGAAACTAACCTTCTTTAAATTATTTTTTGTTAAAAAAGGAAATCGCCTACCATTTTTATTTCTTTTCACTTTCGAAAAAAAAAATTCAAAAATTAAAAATGGAACTCGTTTCCTAATTTTTGATTTATCATTTTCTCTTTTTGTAAAGAAAAAGTTCGTCTCGGTTTTTATTAAATAAAATGAAAATTTAAAATTAAATATTTTATTCTTCTTTTTGCAAAAGAAAATTCTCAATATTTCCCTATAAATTGTATTAAATTTATAGTTATGATGATTTATTATAATTCTGAAAAAAAAGATACGATCATCGAAAATTTCAGTTAATAAAAAGTGCGAGTACTGTAGTAAATTCATTATTTTTTTTGATTTGTTCAGGATCCGAACAATATTAATAAATTTAAATAAAGAAATTGTTAAGTACAGAGATTTAAAATAGTCTGAGGTTTAAATAAAGGTTTTAAAGATATGTAGTGTTCATGTTTTCATATAAATTATCAAATGGATTCTATCAAATGGATCCTATCTGAATTAAATTATTAAAATTGAACATAATTGTGCAATACTGCTATGATAAAATGACTTCTAGCTCCCCACAATAAATCTAGGACCCGAGCAATATATAAATAGGTCATAGAAAATTAGCAAAAATTTACTATTAGCTCTACGCATTTTTTCAGGGCCGGAATTATGATAATGTCAGTTAGCTACTAAAATAAGTAATAAAATTCTCTGACCAACATTATCGAAACTTATCTAGAAAAGGAAAGCATTCTACGCGTTACTTATTTCAGTATTGCTCGGGGTCCTATAAATCTATTTAATAAAAAATTTGACGATATTATTGGTCTATCATATCAAAATTGTTTTTTTTTTGAATTTGACAAGTAAAATAGTACATTTTCTATTTTGTGTCACTGGTTAATAATTAAATTACTGACGCCAAATACAATACATAATTAATGCATTGATGAAACGTACAAAATTGTCGTTTAGCCTTTTTTTTACTATAGTTTTGAATTCGTGTCGCTATTAATAGGTATATGAATAAAGTACCACCAATGAAACGTACTGTACCTCCCTTCTTAATGTTCAATTTCCACATAAATCTACATTTTTATGTTAAGAATTAGGAAAAATTTTGCATCACCCCTCTAAAAATTTTAAAAATAATTTTTTTTTTCAAAAAAAAATGTATGGTAATTAATAATTCATTACATAAAAACAATTTTTTCACTGTCTTCGTACTTTTTCCAATTATTTGTACTTATATCTAATGTTGTTTAAATAAGTTTAAACCACGTGATTATTTACAAGTAGATTAAAAAATTTTATTGATTTATTTATGTAACTGCGCGCATTTTTCTTATCCTTGTCGGACCATTTTTCTAAATGCCATTTTCCTGAATATATCTTTTCCCAAAGTTAATTACCTAAATGCCAATTTCTCAAACTGGGCCCTTACTGAAGCATACAATTTCCGAATCCCTACTATTTTCAAATTCCAATTTCCTGAAATCACAATTTCCCGAATCCTGAATCTATAATATTTGTAGAATATTTTTTTATGCCATAATGATAATTCTGATATAATTTGTTTTTTGAATAGTATTTATATGATAAAATGCAATCATTATAATGACTTTATCAAAACTTATACAAAAATCATTCCACAAAAGAAACACGAAATTAACAAATTTATCATTCAATTAGAATGTCTCAGGAATTTGACACTTTGAAAATATTTTTTTTTAAAGAAAAACACTTAAGAAAATTGATCGGCCACATGAGCATGTAAAGCAAATTCTGTATTGTTATAGTATAAATTATTAATAATGTCCTAAAATCTTTGATTCTCAATTTAATAAAATATTTATTAAAGACATATTAATAAATATGTGATAGTTATTTCACGAATATCAATGATTTTCACGGCACAGCCATATTTATGTGACACGTGAAATAACTCTTTTGTTTCATGGAGACTAACATCCAGTGATGAGAAAAAGTGGGAAAAAGTATAAATAAACTATAAAAACACATGAGCATGAAAAATATCATCAGAAAAATTATTGGCATGAATATATCATCAAAAAAAAAGCACTTGTGGACGTACTCTTGGGAGCCGTTGGGTTCACTGGTATCCGGGCCAATGGAAACTCAAGGAGCGTAAAGAAAGAGAGAGATTTCCAAGCAAAATGTACATACCTGGCTGAGTTTGACTTTTATCAACCCTACATGTCGTTTAGCTCTTTCAAAGACTTTGATCACCGCTTCCAAAATTAAACATTGTAGTATACTTAAACTCGACGGAAAAAAAATTGGACTATTATATATCGAGTCACACAAAGATCTCTAGGAATTCCTAAAGATGACCTAGTCCTCCTCTCCTATCAAACCTCCTCGTAAAAAGTATATTAGTGACACAAAAAAAATTCCCATTCCCGAATCAAGCAAGGGTGTCTCTGTTAACTTAGACACGACCAATAAAAGAAAAGTCACGTGCTAAAATTCTGGACTCTGTCCCACATGAATACTGCTGATGGTACTCATAAACCGCTAGACAAGCACACCACGCTTGCAATACTCTGTGCCCTGGAATTTCTCGACTAAAAATGGATGAGGAATCAAACCTAGATATGAAATTAATACGGAAGAGCCATATTATCTGGCTAATATTTTTTTTTAATTTTGTAGGTCCACCATCTGAAGATGGGGTGGTGTTTTATTTTTGGTGTTGTTGGTGTATATGAACAGCAGTGGTTATATTTTTTTCTTTCTTTTTCTTATTTCGTAAGGTTACGCCTACTACATTTTTCCTTTTATTTTTTTTCCAGTGCATTTTTTTTCATTTTCTTGGCAGTTCTGTCATCTTTTCGATTGCCTCTCATGTGAGTAGCCATATTATTGCCGTTTTCAGAAATGTTGACAATTTGAATGTCAATCATTTTTCCAAAAACGAACACACCGAACACACCGAACACACACCGAACACAGCCATAAAAATGAGAAAAAATTTTTTCTTCCTTTATAAAATAATACCAAAACTTAGTAACATATTCTTTGTGGTGTACATAAAAAATATATTAATTAAACATTATTAACATATATGTATTTCACTTGTATTTGCTTTTATTTGTTTGTGTTCGGTGTGTTCAGTGTGTTCGTTTTGCGAAAAATGATCAACATTCAAATTGTCAACATTTCTGAAAACGGCAATAATTAGATTAGTTTTTCTTTTCTTGTTACATGTAATCACTCCTGATGTTTTGTATCTGTCATCATTTAAAATAAATAAATAAATAAATAAATATATCATCAAAAAAATCACTGGCGACCAATTAGTAAACATGAGATAAAAAGGTTTAATATATTTATCAATTAAAATCCATTTATTTGATTTTACACATTATATAGTGTTTAATAAAGAAATAATATAACAAAAAGAATGTTAACCATACCGTATAAACTGAGAAATTAATACCTAAAATTTTTCAAAATTTTGATTTAGTTTTGACCAAATATTTTTTTAATATCCATCAGAATATTGGGATTCAGGAAATTGAGATTCAGGAAACAGGGATTTGGGAAACTTTATGTTTCGGGAAAATGTCTAGTTTGGGAAATTAACGTTCAGAAAATTAACTACTGGAGAAGTTATATTTGGGAAAATAGCAGCCAGAAAATCGTACTGTAACCTTTCTTATTACAGTAAATCAAGATTAGCAAAACGAAACGAAAAATGCAAAAAAATTTCATTTTCCCACTTTCATAATTTTTTTCATTTATTTAACCGCTAAGTTTGAATTTTGTTCCTACAAAAAATAAAAGAGAAACATTAGAAACATTTCTTAAATCAATTAAATGATGAAAAAAAATAAAACACACCACTTCCTTTTCTAAATACATCTGAAAATTTACCTTACGACTTTCCTACGTTAAATTATTATCAATATTGATATAACGCTAAACTTTCTAAAAATTTTATTGTAAAACTATTATTGCAACATTAAAGTGATAATTCAATTATAGTTTATTATTTAAATTATCACTTATATATTTTAATACTAAATTTACATTGAACTTTTTAAAACCCTACGTTAATTTAATATTAAAAAATTAATTTATTTAAATTGAATTTACTTAAGGAAAATTTTGAGATGTACCTTTAAAATCAATTTGAACAAGAAAACCTGGTGTCCTCGGACAATCCATTAGAAATTTCAAAAGGCTGGTGAAATTTCAAATTTATTGGTAAAAATTTATAGGTATAAAGGTAAATTTACTATTAGCTCTGTCAAGGCCGGAATTATATTAATGCCGGCCAGTATCTAGCTAGTTTCCTGACTAGAATTATCAATGATATCCATATAAGGAAAGATCTATATGGTTGGCGTAAATCTGTAATATATTAGCCATAGGGGAGGGGTTGGAAGGGTGTTACAAAAACATGTATTGTATGGTTGGCTAAAGATGTATTGTATGGTTGA
>JADRCO010001101.1:0-22557 GCA_021464525.1 Rhizophagus sp. LPA8_4_AMF
CGGAAGGTGCACTTACTGATGATGAAATCATTGATGCTGTATTAAATGCAGATAATAATACAGTATACTAACAGCATACATATTTTTTATAGAGAAGTTGCTTGGTATTTGGCAGTATTGGAGTGCAGAATTGACCTTCAAAATTTCTGTCATTAAAGACTTTAAGCTAACTTATTACTGGTTCTGTTGAAGCAGGTTAACCTTTGAGATTGATCTGTAGTTTAAAGACTTTGAGCCAATATAACAGATAAGAATTAAGAAATTTTAAATACTATATGTTATTCAATGATACTAATTTCTGAGTTTTCACAAAGGAGCCCAAACTAATCACATAACATTGAAAAAGTGAAAGCAAGAATATTCTAGCAAATGCTTAATATCAATCAGCTAATATTCTGCATTGAGACTATAAATGGCAGAATAGCTGATAATAAATGGATTTATTACTACCCAATTTTTAAGGTAGAACTTAACTCTTTTTTCTTGTATTTAATCTGATTATGATTTTAACTTGCCATACCTATTCGATAAAAGTGAAGAAAAAATCCAAAAAAGGTTGATATAAAATTTATGTAAGTATTTTTTTAATGACTACTTTGATTATAGATTAAAAAAAATTAGTTAATAAAGAACCTCCTTACTTCTAATAGAGATATTAATAAACCTAAGGTAAAATTTATATATAAAATACTTTGAAGATTCTACTATATATAGATAAATTATATATAAAAAAGGAAATATTACATTGCATTATTTTAATTTTTTTTCTTTTTAGATCAATTAACCAATAAAATTGCAAAAAAAAGTAAGATAAAATTATATATAAAAGTTGAAATTTCTACAGAGATCTTTATTAGAATTAAGTGGAGTTTTATTAAAAATGTTGATGAATGCATCTCCATGATGATAAGTATTTGCTATTTGAATTTCTCAAAAAAATTCTGGCTTTTGGATGTGTGAATAGGCCAAAACAACTAGCAGGAATTTGGATGACAATCCAATTCCCAGTATTTAAAGACTTATGAGCTTTTATTCAAAACCATTAATAACAGGTTCAATACTACAAACAATTACTTCAGATAAAAATGATGAACCTGTTGTTGATTCTACCTAAGATATTGAAGTAATTTTTAGAAATTCAGTTATATCCTTTAAATAAGAATTTGTATTTTAATATCTTTGATATTTATATAATAGATCATGATAATTAATGAAATGTTTGAAACCTTAACCAAAGAAAGTTTTACTAGAAATGGGGGATGGGTTTTTGTTTTGGTAAGATAAATATTCATAAGTTATTAAAAAAATAAAAGTATGAAAAAGATTATCCCTATACAAGTAAGTTTTAGTATTATTATTATTTTGTAAAGCATCAAAGTCAATGATGCATTAACTATTATTTTAATCTTGCATATTGTGATATTATTGACCTCACACCCAGAACAAATAGTGATTTTATCAATTCACTATCAAAATCTGAATATGAAGAAATGAAAAATTTCGATCTTCCAAAATTACCTAATGTTAATAATGACAAAATCAAAGAATTAATCATTAAAATGGTCAAGATATTTGATAATTTTGTTATTTTCATTAATTATCTTTCAAAAATACCTAATTATCAAGTCTTTTATTATAGATATCTGATTATCAAAAGCAGTAATGAAAATTTTCTATCAATAAAGAATGATAAAGTAAAGAATTTACATAAGTTCTGTATATTATCTGTAAGCATTATCATAATTAAAATCTATAAAAATTTCTTTAATACTTGCACAAATATTGACTTTTATTCCCTTTTATAGTGCCAATTCTTTTGATCATGAAAATGATCATCTTCATCCTAATATAACGGAAAGAATATATCAAGAAGTTTCTTAACACCTGTAATTCAAAGTTTATTTCAAAAAAAGTATGGATCTGGATCTCTTTTTGTATTGGATTACTTCATTTTAAATTGCTTAGTAATTTTAATGATTATCAGATAGTAAATATCAATTTGTTATCTATTAAGTAGTAAGATATGTTTATATACATCAGCTAAAAATGCTGATTTAAAAAGAATGGCATTAAAATACGAAGAACAGAAAATAAAGGTTATCTGGATAACAAAACCTTTAAAGTTAGATTTACTATTTGTGAGATTAGCAGATCTCCTAATCAACAACAACATTTACATTTTTTTGCTAATAAATTAAAGATTGGAAAATGCTAAAAATATATTAAATAGGATAGAGTTTATAAAGAAAATCATAGTTCAATTTTTAGTTTATTGAAACTTTGCTGCTTGCAGATATATGGTAAAGGTTTTCAGTATTAATAATAATCTTCACTTACACTTTTTGTATTATTATTAAATTTTTAAATTATTGTAGATTGCAATGCAATTGTATACAGAATGATGAGAATTATATGTATTTAGAGAAGTTGTACAATCATCATTACCAATTAGTTGAGTCAATATAGTATAAATGTATTAATGCATACCGATATTCTAGGATCACTCTTTATCTAAGAATTTGAACATAGCAGTAGAGAGGATAATTCCACCAAGAACTCTGCATTCACAGTAAATCTATACTTACCAATTTAATGAGAATAGTTAGTTTATTTTGAGGGTGATCAATAAAGATATTGGAATAAAAACATATATTATTAAAGGTATAGTATATGTCGATCATTTTTTATATATGCGCAGTGGCAAATTTTTGTTGATCACATGAGGTTCCAAAAACTGGGTACGCGTATCAACTCAATTAACGTGTCTGAAAAAATGAGTTTTCAAACAGGTTATCGGCCTATCTGGTCACTCTATCCTATATATTGACTGTCTGACATATAGCAATATGACACATAACTGGTATAACCTTATTGTTCAAAAAAATCCTTCTAAATATCAAAGCTATCGAAGAATAAATAGAAGCTGGTTTGTCATTGACTTTTCTTCTAAATTCGAAGTATTACCACTTCATAAGAATTGTCAGAATTTATTATACCCAAAAACTTCCATAATGAACTTGAAAAAACTCAGCAAAAAAATATAAATATTGGTTATATGCGTTTGCAAAATAATATTCATGACGAAAGTTCATGGGTCCCATTATTACCAGGTTATGTCATATATACTTCTTTAGGAGGTTTTTTTTTCAAACTTTCTATTGAGAAAAATGGGGAATCTTTACAATTTTTTTGGCAAGAATTTGGCGAAGATTCTACATTTACTAATTGTAATGCTCAAGGCCGGGAAGCACTAGGATTTTATTTAATGATAAAACATTATAATATAAAAAGTATTTCACTTACTTCAGTTTAAGGATTTAATGATCATAACATTGTAACAATGTTACAAAATACGGTTCATAAGGTTTTTTCCCATCATTTTTCCCGTCAAAATTCAAATTTTCAATCTCCTATACCATCAACTTCAAAAGAAGAGACTCTGGTTCGTAGTCTTAAATGAAAAAGTTCTGAACTTCATCTTTGTGAGAAAGATTCAATTGTTCATGGAATTAAATTGGAAGAAAATGGTAAAATTCTTTCTCCAAAATTTATACAAGCTCTTATAGTAATGCACGAAAAATACAAATCAACATATTATAACGCTAATCGCAATATCAAACGGCTAAAAACTAAAATTGATCAACTCCAAAGTGAAAATTCTGATTTGAATGATAAAACTGATTTAAATGAGAAATCTGAAAGAATAAAAGAAGCTGTGGATAATATTTTAGATGAAAAGAAATTGGGATCAACAATATTAGTTAGTACAGAACAATACTTTTCTTTAGTACTTTCACATCCCTGTAGTTATTGTTATAATAGCAATTTTCAAAATAAATCATATCATGTATCTTGTGTCGGGTTTAATGTTACAATTGATGTAGATTGTCAGCTATGTGGTACGATGGATTCATACTCTAATCAATCTAAAGGAACCAATTTTTCACATCTAGTTGCAGCGTCAACTTTGGCAGGTGGAATGAATCATTATGCTATGCAAACTGCATTAGCGGTTATGGGTATTACTACTCAGAGTTGTAAGAGTTCCTATCATCAATATCAATCTCGGATGTTTCCTACTCTTGTATCAAAAGCTGAAGAATCTGCTAAACAGGCGTTAAATGCTGCTATAACTCACACTATTGAAAAAGGAAAAAAAGCTTTAACCATTGGATTTGACTGCTCTTGGTCCCATTCTCGCAATGCAAAACAAGCTAGCGGAGAATTTATTTATTTGGAAGAGATTGAAGGTAAATTTATATTAAATAATTTGATTTTTTTATTAATTTTAATTAATTTTATTTTATTTGCATAAGATTACGGGCATAAAGCTGTTGTTGCTTTTCATGTAGTAGAAAAGTCTCGTGTTATCACTAAAAAAGGAAAAGATGGAATTTCAGAGGAAAAAATTGTCGTGCATAAAGGCAATTTTGATGCCAGTTCCCGACAAATGGAACACGCAATTCTAATCACACTTTTGGAACAGATAATTCCAGTATTAGAAGAATCTGATCTTTTACTCGAAGTTTGCATTGATGGAGATTTAGATTCCAATAAAACTTTGGCCAACGTTCCCATTGTATCAGAAATTTATGCGGATCTTAAACATGCAAGCAAAAATATTCGAAAAAACCTATGTTTGTTATTATTTACTTATTAATCTATTAAAAATCAAATATTATTATCATTTTATTTACTTCTTATTATTTTGTAATAGTAAAAAAACAATATGCTCAGTATCACAGATTTGAGCAGCATATAATGAGATATTTTAACGGATGTGTATTTGCTGCTGGCTTGCGAAAAAAAAATGATGATCCAAATACACCAACAAATGAAGAATTGCGTTACATTCAAGTAGAAGGTTTAATCCAACATCTGCTCAATAATCATGATCTTTGCTGGAAAGAAGTTTGTTGGTATAAGAAAAATGAAGAACTACAATTGCAAACTCCAACATTACAATCTTTTACAGAAATGGAAATTGAAGGATTTCGACAAATGCTTTTAACGATTTTTAAGCTTTCTATTCAGCAAAGTCTTGTTACTTATCATCGAACAGCCTATAATGAAGCTTTTAACCGAAAAATCTTGCGATTTGTTGATAAAAGAATTGATTTTTGGGCTTCCTATAAAGCACGACATGCTTTAGCTGTTATAGACAATAATGAATGGATTGATTGTATGATGGAAAATGTGCGTGAGGCTGCTAAAGCGAATAAATTCAGTACAAATGATCAATATAATATAAGCAAGTTGGTTAGACAACGTCAAGGTCAATTACATTATAATCGAAATGTTATAGATAAACGAAATTAAGAACGTGCTGTAAATTATGCTAATGATCGGCAGGAATTGCAAGGATTTGATTTTAGCCAGGTTGGCTAAAATCTATTTAAAATGTAATATGTATTTCTTTTTAATATAATATACTTTTGCATATAGGAACTGATTCCCTACAAGTACAAAGCAGAAGAAAGGATACATGCAAATTCATTTTATCCTTCCTTTGTAAAATTAATTACAGATTTTGATGTAATTATTAAGTGCCAAGGGTGTTCTGTATTTCAAAAGAAAACTGTTTCTGGTTTATGTTCTTTGTGCTCCTTTTATATCTTAGCAGGTTGGTGGGAACGCCTGCTGAATAAAAATTATACTCCTAGTGGCGAGAAGAATATTTTGGAGTCAAAGGAGTTAGTAAAATTAGCCGTGAAAAAAGTATTTGGATACGATCATTTGCGTGAAGGACAACTTGAAGCTATAGAGACATATTTAAATGGCAAAGATACACTTGTATCAATCAAAACAGGAGGAGGAAAGACATTGTGTTATGTAATTTGTGCACTAATTTTTGAAGGAATAACAATAGTTATTAGCTCGTTAAAAGCTTTGATGGAAGACCAGAAAGTAAGTAATTATTTATATCATTTATCAGTTCATTGCAAATTATTGAATTATTGCTTATATAATTACATTTTATTTTAACAGCGAGAATTAATACAACTTGGTATACCATGTGCTTCAATTTATGCAAATACAATACAAGGTAGAAGTGAACAAGAGAAGATATTTGAAGAGATTGCCCTTGGTTTTACAAAAATATTGTTTATCACTCCTGAGAAACTTTGCTTAAATAAAGAATTTCAAAATTTTATTAGTAATATGTATAGTAAAGCAAAAGTGCGGTTTGTGATTGATGAAGCTCATTGTATTCTAGATTATGGTAATTTTAGGTAAGTTACTTATGAAACTAGCTTGCTTTATTTAATGATAATTGAATTTAATAATTTATTTTTAATAGAGAATCGTGGAAAAATTTGGGACTATTGAAAAAAAATTGGCCTATGGTCCCTATTATGCTTTTAACTGCTACGTGCACATATAAAGACGCTCAAGATATCCGCACATCTCTTGAAATACCATCAGAAAATCTTGTTATGATTCGGGGTTCTTCTTTTGAACGCAAAGAAATAACTATAGAAGTTTATAAAAGAAGAGATAATCGTGAAATCTTTTCAAATGATCTTATAAGTTTAATTAAAAAGCACGAAAGGGGAAGAATAATTATTTATTGTGCAACACAATCAGGGTGTGATGATCTTTTTGCGACATTGCACCCACTATTACCAAATAAAAATTTGGGCATATATCATGGAGGATTAGGAGATGAGCAACGTCAAAGCATTATATCGCATTGGAAAGATGGTAAAATTCAAATAATAATTGGGACAAATGCATTTGGCATGGGTATCAATTCTTCTGACGTTTACCTAGTAGTACATTGTGTAGCTCCTTTAAATATGAGTAAGTAATTATGTTATAATCACCATTTTACACACCTTCTCATACTTTTTTTTGTATATAGCAAATTTGATACAAGAAATTGGACGAGCAGGACGTGATGGTAATGAAGCCAGAAGTGTAATATTTTATTCAATAAAGAAAGATTTAAGAACAAATTTTGGAATTTTGGCTGAAAATCGAGAAACGTGAGTTGTTTAAGTAAATTTTATCGAATACTATCTATCACAAATTTAAAAAGTTGTATAAAAATTAGCTATTTTACCTAAATAAAGAATTGTACAAAGAGAATTAAAACTTTATTAATTGTATATTTGAAACTAGTTGTTTCAATATTCAAAATATGACTGATCAAGAACGTGAACGAAAACTTTACCTTGATATGAGTGCACACAAAATTCACGAAGTTCTTTTATTTTGCCGAGTCCAATATGAGTGCCGAAGTCAAATAATTAATCGTTATTATCTTTGGAATGGAGATAATATTCCTTCTCCTTGTTTGAAATGTGATAATTGTAAAAATCGGATTAAAGAACAGCCTACATATGAAAATTGTGTAGAGGATATTCTTCATTTATTAGACACTGTTGAAGAAATGAATGATAATAGTAATTGTGAAATTACTGAAGATGATATAATAGAAGTTTTTTGTAAATCAAATACTAAAAAAATTTGGGAATCAGGCTTGACTGAGTTGAAAGTATATAAAAGTGGTCGAAAACCAAAATTTGGAAAACCAAAAGAATTGGCAGATTATATGCTTGCAGATTTAGTAGTACGTGGTTATATAGAACAAAAAATCTTACTTTATTATTCTTCACCAAACGCGCAAACCTTGTCAATAAATGTGTTTATAATAGGACTCAAAGAAAGAGCAAGGGAGAAGGCTAGTACGGATTCATGGTATTATTGGACGCGTAAAAAGTAAAAAGTTTACATAATAATAATAAATTTAATAATTTGTACAAAATATTTCTTTCTCCAGAATACATTAATTCTTTATTTACATACGAATAATTGAATAAATTTTGCAAATTGCAACGCTTTTAATAAAAAAATACTAGAGTATTATGAGTTCTTCTAATGAGTCGACACCAGTAAATAGGGAGCCAATAAAAATTCTCTTTGCCCATTCGCAAAAAAAAAGCCCATTCGCAACTTCATACGAAGGTTTTTAAAAAAGGTCTTTAAATAATATGACTTTTTAAGTTAAAAAAGCATTCTCCCAGTTCGTGGCTCTCTAACCATATAAGTTCATCCTTTCTATATTAAGTATTACATAAGTTTATATTACACAGAAAATTAGTGTTACAATTTGCCATATCGATCATAATAAATTATCACGTGATTTTCTATATCTTTAAAGCATACATCCTTATTTTTTGAGACATTTTTTTCATTAGTTCTTATATATACTAACTAATTCATTGCATATTGTTTGTAGGAATTACTTTTAAAAAGTTTAAATGATTTATATGAATATATTATAAAAGCAGGTCTTCAAATACCATTTACAAAGATCATACGCCTTCCAAAAAAAGTTGATAATAAAGAAACAGGCAAAAGAAGAAAAAAAAAGTTACTAAAAAAAGTTGTCAGTTTTTTTATTAGTTAGCATATTTTGTTTAACTCAAGTTGTATTAATGTATAGTAAGAATATAATAATAGCCAGTAATATAGTATATATTTGAAAATAAAGTACATATCTGAAAAAATAAAAAATTCTTATATGCATATATTTCGCAATTCTTTGTTAGAACTTAAAAGTTATTGGCAAAGTCACAACAAATTTATTGCATTGTATGAATGTCAATTAATCAACATATCTGATATTTTTAATCAAAATGCAAATGTGATTGATATAAAGAATTCTTCACAATTTGGGGTATTGATCAATTAGATAATTTTTTACTGATATTCATGCAATAATGTAATGTGGTGTCAGAAAATTAGGTTATTACTATTCACTATAACTTTTAGTTAATAGATATGATAAGTATAATAACTTCATGTCTATCATATAATACTGCAGTAAATCCTATTTTTATTGGTGAAGAGCTTTCATTATAACAGAATTTGCAATTAAAAGCAGTGATTATTTTTGAGAGATTTCCAGCTTATCAATTTATCCCTTACTATGGTATAAATGTAAATATAAATAGACTAGCATTAATACTTTATGACGTTATGGTATTTTAAGATTCTATAATATCGCTTCTATTAAAATTAGATTATGAAGTAACCCAAAATGCAGAACCTTATATGTGGTTTGTAAAGAGGAAATTATAGACTTATATACAATATTTTATTGGTCATAGTTTTCACATTAGATGTTGCTATATAGCTTCAGTTTACTCTAAATGCTAGGATTAATTCACACATTTATACTATCTATATATAGCAAATTACAAGTTTAACTTTATTAAAAATTTTAGATTATAAAATAGTAAAAGTAGCAATTGAAATAAATAATATTATTAAAAAGAAAGAAAGTGTTTAGATTTTAAACTATCTAATGCATAAAATTTTTATAGTAATCTACAAATTTATTTAGAAGTTAAAATAAGACTTTAAATAATATATATAAATAATTTACTTTAGCATTTTTGTTAATTATTTTCAAAATGGATAATAGAAAAAAAAATATTTTTAAAATAAACCAAAAATAATCAACCTTTATTATTATTTAAATAAATTTGCAAACCAGTTAAATTGCATTTATTATTCATTTTTTTAAAAGTCATATATATATTAAGAATAATTTTTTTTATAATTGTTATTTTAAATGGCATTATTGACATTTAACTAAAACATTTTTGGTAACATTAATTTATTATTTTTGAAAATAATTAAATAATTAGCAAAGTAAATTTTTAAATTTTATATTCAAAGTTAAAAATGGCATTCAAAATTTCATTCTGGCCTTGAATAAAATAAAGCCAGAAATATGGTTATACAAGAATTTTAAAAGCTTTTTGATAAAAGGTAAATGTTTTTAATAATTGAAATTTCTATACCATTAATTTAATACATATGATATTTATCCTTTCTATAAATATTTCCTATAAGTCTATAACTAGCATTTTACTGAAGTAATATAAAAAAAATAGAGCATAATAATTTGACTGGCCAAAATTCACTAAAAATTGGCTATTTGATCAGTTGACCAGCACAGTTTTTAGTAAGGAAATAGTGAGCAATTTTATTGGTTGACAAAATTTTGGCTGAATTTAGGTAGTACAGTATTTATTAAAAATGACAATACTAGTAGCGTAAATTATTATTTTATTTTGCTGTATCTAGTATTGTTTTCAATTATTAAATGATTATCACGATATTTTTATCGATTTCTTTATTCCCTTGTTCGCTTATTCTCTAACAATTTTATCTTCCCCTTGTGCCTCCATTCTTTATGTTCGCTTTTTTTTAGTCTAAATTAAATCCTTCTACATTAGAAATCATCCAATAATCACATGAAATAGTATTCCATAAATTTTTTTTTTCAAAAGAAAAAAACTAAGATTAATGTTCTCTTCTGTCAGATTATTTAATATAAAACAAATAAACATAGCTTAATCATTATAATTATAATTTTGTCTTTGGACAAGATCAACAATTTAACATGGTTAGGTTGGAACTTTCCTTAAGCAAAATGACGCAACATCCAACGATTACTGCGTAATCCGTTATTTTTAAATCAACTAGTTTAACAAATATTTACGCAAGATAATCCTATTTTTATACTATTTTTATACACCTCGACGAATTAGGAAATCATTCATTAATCAAGTACATGTAAAAGTCTTGCCGATGGCTTTCTGTGAAACTTACGGGTTATATATAAATATTCGAGACAATATCGTAAAATTTCCATTTTTTAACTCTTGTATTTCTCTTCTCTTCAAACCTTCTTAACATATTAAATGCAGACAAAAAAAATGAATAAAACCTGGGAAATTTTTAGTAAAAATTATGAAAAATTATTACTCGAAGGATATGAGCATGATTTAATTGTAAATGTAGGAGAGGAGCCATTGGTGAAATCTTTTAAAGCACATAAAGTCATATTGGGAGCACAATCGCCATATTTTCGTAGAGCACTTTCGAACGAATGGGCTAAACAAGAGGATGGAAAAGTAGTATTTAACAAACCAAATGTCTCACCACCAATATTTGACGTTATCTTAAAGTTAGTTATCATGTATTTTAAGCTTGAAATTTTTTTTTAATTCATTAAACTAAATTTTTTTCTTTCAAATGTTTCTTTTATTTATATTTAGGTACATATATACAGGAAGTACTAATGTAGAAGAACAAGATGGAGAATTTATTTTATCACTTTTGACAGCTGCAGATGAGTTAATCTTACAAGAATTTGTAGAAGAAGTTCAACATTATTTAGTAAACAATAGAGCGACTTGGATACAAGAAAATTTTTGTCATGTATTAGATTTTGCATTTTCACACTCAACTTATGGTCAGCTGCAAGATCATTGTTTAGAAGCAATTTGCGCAGACCCACCTTTACTTTTTGATAGTGAATATTTTTATTGTATAGATTCAACCATACTCAAATCTTTACTAAAACGTGATGACTTAGCAATACACGAAGTTGATTTGTGGAATAATTTAATTAAATGGGCCATCGTACAATTAACAGAAATTGAAGCACCTTCGAGAAATTCAATTGTGGATGATGTGGATGTAGATTCTACTGAATGGAGTAAAGAAACGATGCAAAACTTTCAACAAATTATAGCGGATTGTATTCCTCTTATCAGATTTACTCTAATGTCACCGGAAGATTTCAGAGAAAAAGTATGGCCATTTAAGGATTGTTTACCTACAAAATTATACGATACTATAGTATGGCACTTTATAATGCCAGAAAAACAATCATCACCGTTCTTACCAAGATTAAAAACCATTGATAGTAAATTAATAACATTAAAACATGCAGCATTAATCGCAACATGGATTGATAGGAAAGAAGGTAAAGCTTACTCCCATACAGAAATTCCTTATGAGTTTTCGTTATTGATGCGTGGAAGTCGAGACGGATTTTCACAACAAACTTTACATGATCGTTGTGGAGGGCAAGCCAAGACAATTATGTTGATGAAAATTAAATCAACTGAAGAAATTTTTGGAATGTACATTAGTAGTGTCTGGAGTAATAATACGGCTAGACAACATGATAGTTTTATGTTTAGTTTTGGTGAAGGTAGAGAAACGAGAACACCAGTTTTGAGTAGAGTTAGAGCTGCTGGTTATGATTTAGCTTTACAAAGAGGTCAAGAAAGAGGTATGGATGAATTGGAAATGTTCAAAATTACTAGCAAAACTCCCTTTTCCGGTTTTTAGGTTTAAATGGACAAATGAAAGCTTACCTAAAATATTCTAAGCGGGATAAATGCGAAATGTTGTCTGTTAGGTGGAAACGAAAACATGGTAAATTATAGTTGAAATAAAAATTCGCTGTAATTCCACATATCCTTATTCAACTTTAATTTAGCTAATAATAATTTAATATTGTACTTTGTTCACTACATATATTTTTTCTATTTATCGGTTTTTTTATTAGTAAAAATTTATAGAATTTAGATACTTTTCAAAAAATTGTAGACTATTACACAACTTAATAAAGCGTTCAATTTAGGAAAGGTAATATTATTATTATGTGGTACAAGTTGTGCATGTCGATCATAAAAAATGTCATACATAAAAAAAATTCTTTATTTTTTTAATTTTAAAAATGTTTGCGTTGCTTGTACGTCCGTTGAGTAGAGGAAGTCAAATTACTAAAGTCTTAGTAACATCAAATAATGTTGCTAAATTTAGTACATCTAGCACCTTGCAAAGTAAGTCGTTTAATTCTTTTTTAATTGTTGAACAATTAATTAAAATATTTTTAAAAAAAAATTATTAGAGGATTACCATGATATTCTAACAGAATCTCATGGAAAAGTTGGGTTAATTACACTAAATCGACCTAAAGCGTTAAATGCTTTATCAAGTCATTTATTTCATGAAGTTAACGATGCTTTGGAAAAATTTGATAATAATACCAATATTAGTGCTATTGTCATTACTGGTAATGAACGTGCTTTTGCAGGTAAATAATATTGTCATAACAAATAAGAATATGAGTGTTTTTGAGAAAAGAAGTTTTTATATTTTATTTTAACAGGAGGATCTTATATTTTGTTTAGCTGGAGCTGATATCAAAGAAATGATGGAAAAATCATTTGCTGAGGTATATAAAACCACTTTTCTCGGACATTGGGGAAAAATTAATGACATTAGGAAGCCAATTATTGCTGCTGTTAACGGTTTTGCTGTATGTGTGTTTGTTCTTTTTATTAATAAGTAATATTATATAACTAACACGAAACCATCATAATAGTTAGGAGGCGGATGTGAATTAGCTATGAGTTGTGATATTATTTATGCTGGTGAAAAAGCTGTTTTTGGACAACCAGAAATTAAATTGGGTGTCATCCCAGGTAAAATTATTTTAAATCACTTAAATGTTCTGCTAATTTATTTATTCATCACGTTACGTTATACTTAATTTCAAACATAAAGGTGCTGGAGGAACTCAGAGATTAGTTAGAGCCATAGGAAAATCTAAAGCAATGGAAATTGTATTATCAGGTCGTAATTTTAGTGCTCAAGAAGCAGAACAATGGGGATTAGTTAGCAAAGTACTACCTGTTGATAAAGTACTTGATGAAGCTATAAGATTGGGTCAAGAAATTGCAAGTCTTTCTCAACCATCTATTCAAGCTGCTAAAGAATCAATTAATAGAGGTTAGTGAAATGTGTGGATTAAAGAACGAAACATTAGATTGTTGGTTGTAAATATTATATTAATAAATTTTTTTTATTGAATAGCATTCGAATTATCATTAAGTGAAGGATGTCATTTTGAACGAAAATTGTTTTACAGTCTCTTTGCCTTGGTATGTGAGGAGATTTTCTTTGTATATTCATTCATAATTGATTTATTAATTTGTTTTCATTATGTTTATAGAAAGATAAGAAGGAAGGAATGGAAGCTTTTGTGAAAAAGAGAGAACCTAAATGGACAGATGAATAATTATTATATTTCGATTTTAAATTTGATTTTTTTTTTAATGAATAAAAAAGAACTAATATGGATTTGTAAACATATCAATGGTTTTTTTAATTTAAAATTTCAAATAATCTTCGAAAACCACTTTTTAGCCAAAAATGGATATTGTGATTTTGGAACAGTACTGGCCAGCACAAAATCGATTATTGAAGGTTTTTTTATAGTGTCTGAGGGTGTGATCAGACAGCGGAATCTAAAATTAATGCACCACTTGATCGTAAAAATTAAGTGTGATAGTACAACCAAAAAAATAGGTGTGATTATAAAGGCATACTTTATAAGGGAAAATTTTATATAATGCAATCTTCTTGACCTTTCTACTCTTTTTTCTCAATTGCGTTTTTCGAGAGATCGTTGGGAGGCTGTTTCACAATTTCGTCATTAAGCATTCTCGCTTCTTTTGTAATCGGTAAATCTATCTTCAAGTTCTTTATCAAAGAATAATAACATCTAATAATTTCTTGGTTTGTACTACTAATTCGTTCTGCCTTGATAGTTGCATTAGTAAAAGTTTTGGGGGTTTTGGGTTACGATTTGGAGTTATCCTCAACAAAACTTGGCAATGTATCAAACTCCTTGATAAGTTGATGATTCACCTTTCTCGGTTTTCACACCCCGCGGAATCTGTTTGACTATAGGTCTCACTTTTCTTTGTCACACTTTTTCTAGTCATCACCTGCATGTAGCATGCACAAGTTAAAAGGACAAAGCCTGATGCGGGGCAAATTAATAACTGATTAAAAGCGTCAGATGTCAAAGTCTCAAAGTCTCATTGCACTATCATCACGTAATTAAGAGAATTTATGTGTCTGGTTTTTATTATCTCTCATATACTTTTTAGCCGGTATTAGACCATCCATACATTTTCATCACTCAAATTATTGTTTCATGATTTACATAGAGAAAATACCTTACCATTTTTGTTGTTTTGCCACGTGGCAGATGTGTCTGTCTTTTTAAGAATGCTATTCATTTTATCATCACTATATTCTTGTCCATACTCCATACTCTATTACTTTCTGGTTGTGTGCTGTCACCTACTCATTTTCATGTCCAGAAAATTCTCCTCTTTCAAGCGCGTTGTAAAAAAATATGATGTTGAGCCAATTTTATCATCGTATTCAAATTCATTATTAGTGATATGGCAGAAACAATATCTTCTGATATATTCTGGCATTAAGGAGGGCCAACTGAAGATTTTGCCTACACAAGCTACAAATAGATCAAGAATGTAAACATCAAGATACTACTATATTTGATACTATGCCATTCAAGAGTATAAAAAAAGCTATTTATTACCAAGGAACCTTTGCGTTTGACCGGCTTTTACTCATATGTGGAGAGAGTCTGAAGTGTTTCAGGTAGATTTTCTTGAATTGATTGAAAAGTTCTCATTACTTGAGATAAAATAAAAAGTCTAATGAGATGTTAATTGATATTAGTATAAATGATTTTGACAGAACGCGTTATTATATATTATTCGGAAAAAATTATACCCAGCAAATGGGATCAAATTATACAAATTATAAAAGAAAAACAAGAAAACAAGTAAGCAAAGGTTTTTAGTATTTTTAGACAAACATGTGAAATAACTTTTAACTAATCTTATTTATAAATCGATTATTCACAGATTGATTGATTACGGAAAGTATTATAGTAGGCCTTAAATCTTCATTGGATTAATATCACAACATTGCAAAGAGTAACTAAAAAGTAAAACCTTATTAAAACACTCTTTTTCTATAACCTTTTAAGCTCCCTAATCTATGTTCCCCCATATCGGTTCGATCGGTCCCAAGCAAATTGCTATTCTCAGATTGTTTTAGGGTATGTTACTTATTGGAGGCAGGATCGGCAATTTGTTAAATTGTTTAGAAAAGAAAAAATACTTTGGAATCCGGTTTATCTATTTTAACTTATTTTTCTTTTTTAATAAAATGCCACGCGTAAATAGACGACGGAATCTCTTCCTTCGTTTGTTTGGTTTCGAATTGTTGTTGTCAGTAGAAGAATTTCTTCGTTGTCCGATTGAGGTTGCGTATAAAATTTAAGGAATGTGTCTGGATTTGATTATCGAGGGTGTATCTATAATTATTGTTTCTTCGAGGAGTAACATTTTGAATGATGGCGTAATCGTATGGGTTAGTTGTGGGGAGATTGAATGTGGCATATGATTGTTTAGCGTTTGTATTCCGATGGCCCTAACCGTTTTTATTTCTTCGGCGACGTTGATGTTCATACAAAAAGTCAATAGAACAATAACTACATGCCGTATTTACATTAAATTAGTTGCCGAATTTTGTTTTTTTTATATTCCTCAATGTGTTTAACCACTCTTCAACTCTTCATCAATAAAATAAAATAAAAAATATTTATTTAATACTTCTTTCCCTTTAATATATTCCTTTTACCTTCCATTCGAACATTAACACTTCTTTTACTTTCACCATTTTTTTCTAAAGTATTGAGGCATTTGGGTACTTATTTCTTTATAGTAACTAACCAGTTCTTCTGTCATTTTTTTATTTTGTTTTGCTTTATTGATCTCATATTTTGTTTTTGATAAATGTATTTGGGCTTGAATTTTACGTTGTCTTGATTTTTTTGGGCTTCAGTTTACTTTGATATCATTTTTTTATCATTATTTCACTTGATTTTGTATATTGTATTTTTAGAATTTGATTTCTTCAATATTTTTTATCTTTATTTACTTTGTCTATTTTGTATTTGGACTTTAGTTTCACTTTAATCTTGTTTATTATATCTTTAAATCTTGATTTCATTTGAATTTCATTTTATCATTGGATTTCATTCTTAATATTATATAATTGCATTTTAAATTAAGAAGACCTATCAAAATTTTACAATTGAAACAATTTTATTATCTATATTAAATTAAATAATATCTTATTTTTATAATACTAATATTATCTATTTATATATAATAAGTTATTAAAAAATTTCTTAAAAATTAAAATATTTTAATATACTGTATATTAATAAAATAATTTTATTTTTTATTTTAGATAGCAAGGTTATTATAGAATTAGAATTTAAAATATAGATAAAGTATTAACAAATAGAGGTTTTAATAAGCATTATTTATTATAAAAATACTGAAAAATTAAATATAAAAAAAAAACTGGTTAATTTATAGTAAGATTAAAAGAATATGAAATAATATGAAATATTTAGATGGTATTTTAAATAAGGGTAAATTTATATCTAACACCCCTGTATAACATTTAAATTCAACATCTGGAATGCAATATACATAAATCTTACAGGATGAATATTAAAATTTATCACTAAATTTTATTGGATAAAAATTTATAATACGTATGATTTTATTTATTTATGATTAATATTACAATTAAAAAATAATAAGAATGAAATTACTATAAAGTTAAAGATCAATAATAAATATTATCACTAAAAATTAATTATTAATAAATACTAATATAATACAAGTATTATATATGTAGCATACAAAAAATAATTATTTCAATTTTCTTAAGAATAAAAATTATGCTAATAAAGATCAAAAATAAAATTACCATAAATTAAAAATAAAAGTAATACCAAAGAACAGAAATGAAAATTACACCAAAGGTTAAGAATAAAAATTACTACAAAACCAAAAATATAAGAATAAAAGTTACCATTAAATCAAAGATAAAGAACAAAAGTCCAAAAAATAAGAATAAAACTCAAGCCAAGAATTAAAAATCTAAAGATTAAAAATAAAAGTCAAAAAAATTACAAGAATTAAAATTAAAAAAAGAAAAAGGATAATGGTTAATTCAATTAACTGAAAGAAGTAAAAACAATAAAAGAATGAAATTTATTAAAGTCTATGAAATCTACCTTTATATTCACTTGAAAAGTGATTTTACTTGACTTATAACTAATCACTGGTCAAAATAGTCCAATTTGAATAGAAATTAGATATCTGATTTTATCTGAATTGCAGCTTAAAATCATCTGATTTATAATATAAATCACATGTCCATTTGTGTTTTGAGTAGTTACCACTCAGATAAAATTTAAAATAAAATTCAAACAAAAATCAGATATATATCAATCAATATTACTAAATTCAGCGTTACAAATTAATTTATTAATTTATAAAAATTGGAATAAATTCTGATAAAATTCAGATAATATAATAATTCTTATTAATTTTTATTATATATATATATAATAATAATAATTAAAAATAGAATAAAATAATATTTATTCTTCTTGCATAAAACTTCTAGATCTTAACGTAATATCCATACTGTTAATAATGACACTTAAGTCTTCTGCTTCGAAATAATCATTATCTTCTTCTTCTGCTATTTTTTCAGAATATAGAAATATTCTGTGTTATAGATCATATCCAGTTGCTCTACATATGCCCAATTTGAAGCATTATCAGATAGTAACATTGCAGTTCATCGTCATATTTTCTAGTCCTTTATTGCTATGCCATTTGAGTCATTTTTACATGATTATCAAATGTATTTTGAAGTAGATTTTTTAATTAAAATGTAAAATTAAGTAAAAAAGTTAAAATTAGTCAAATTTATAGTAATATAAACTAATAATCTAGCAATAATAAATTATTAACCTTTTCTGAATACTAAGAAAAATCATATATATAATAACTCTAATATTGGAATTTTCTTCATCAGTTTCGCTCAATTCAGAAAAATGTTACATATGATTTGCAAGAATTTTTAATACATCATTTTTCGTACTTGGTAATACAGAAATCAGTTTTCTTAAAAAGGTCTTTTACAGCCTTCATTCTTTGCAATTTTTTCTGATTGATAAAATTTATTTGAGTCTAATATAATAAATAATAAATTTCTATCTGATTACACCATATACATCATTTGATTTATTATTTGTATAAACATAACAACTGTTTTTAGCATTTTTGCCAGACTTTTTTAAACTAATTTGTGATCATTGTGATTTATATAAACTGCTTAACTATATTGTTATCTGAAGAATAGACGGTCAATAGTTGGGTGTAAGGGATTTTTGCAATTCAGATATTAGATTTTGACGAATCTTAATGTTTTTATCATTATTGAACGTTTCATTGTAATTTAATTTTAATTTCGAATCAATTATCTTCAGAATTATTTTCATTTCAATCTAATTAATAATTCAGAAAAGAGAATAAAAAATCAATAAATAAAGTTGGTAAAAACAGAAAAATTAGTAAGAAAAAATAGTTAGTAGAAAATTTGGTATAAATTCATAAAGAAAACATTAAGAGAAATTAGTAAAAAAAAATGTTAATATAAATTACAAAAAAAAAAGAAAATGTTAAGAGAAATTAGTAAAAAAAATGTTAATATAAATTATGAAAAAAAATGATTAGTAGAAAATTTGGTATAAATTAATAAAAAAGAACAAATATGTATGTCATCTTTGAAAACATACATGGATAAATACACATGTCACTTTTGAATATATGTAAGAATAAATATGCATGTCACCTTTGGAAACATGTAAGAACAAATACACATGTCACCTTTGGAAATATACAAGAAAAAATATGCATATCACCTTTGAGAATATGCAAAGACAAATACTCTAATACTCATAGGATATATTTTACATTGTATTTAGTGAATAGGAGTACCGTGTTTTTTGTAAGAACTATTTAGTCTTTATAAATAAGCCTCAGAGTTCCTTGAGTATTTGAGTATAAATTTTCAAAAAATAAATAAATGGTATTCAAGTATGCTAATAATAATTAATACTTATTTAAAAAATATACTTATATTTAAAATTAAACAAATTTAAATTTATTAAAAAATATTTTCAAATAATTTTAAAAAAATATTACTATTTTTAACTATAAAAAACTATTTCATTTGTTAGTAAATCTATGAAAAATTGCTTTATAAATTCAAATATTATTTACATTTTAGAAAAAAAATTATTAGTAAAAAAATTCTTTTTTAAAATTAAAAAATTTATTTAAAAAACCTTACCTTTTTTTTCAGATAAATCAGATATAACATTAGCTTATTGTGTCAAATTGCTCTATCTTGTAAAGTCATGCTTAATACATTTTGAAAGGTAAGCTTAATTGGATGATTTATAAATATTTTGCTGATTTACTTATATTATTTAATAAAATAGAAATGTAAGAAATTCTAAATATTTAAATGAAAATAAATCATTAATGTAGAATTTTTATTTGATTAATTACAAATCATTAATGATGAAAATATAAATGGTAAAGAATTTTATTTTATAATTATCAATTAATTACTATTATTAATCAATAATTAATTAATCAATTTTTTTAAAAATAGATTGGAATTGTAAATATAAATCACCATGGATTTTGGCATTACTGAGCCACAATTATTCACCAATGAATTATAAGCATGGAAAAGCACTCCTTTTGATACAAATATTTCTGAATGTTCTCATTCAAATATAAATAAAGAAGGAACCTGATTAAAACTAAAAACTGCAATTTTTTAGTAAGTTCATTTAAATAATTAATGTTTTTTAATTGCATTTTATTAAATTATTATGAATTTATATTTTTAGCTCATAAAATTATAATCTAACATTATATAGAAGATTTGAAAACAACTACCAATATAACGTTCCCATATCAAGTAGGAACAAAAGTGAAGTAAAAAGAAAAATTGAGGCCAATTATAGAAAAGGTAATTAATGTGGTTTATAACCAATTTAACAATTTTATATTACTTACTTGTTATACTAATTTATTTTATTTTAGAAAAAAAAAGAAATAATCTGAGATCAAATAAAAAACAAAAAACTGTTAAAAATAGTCAAGATGATAAATTTCAAAAAGAAATTAGGGAACAGAAATTGAAAGAACTTAGAGAAGAATTAAAGAGAAAGAAATTGGATAATCATTTAAAAAAATATGAAATTGAACAAATAGAAAGAGAATTAAATTGTAAAAATATTGTGTAAAGTCAGAAAAAAAAATGATGTATTTCATATATTTATTTATAAATAAATAAATCTAATAAATCTAATAAATCTGGAATTGTTGTTATTTAACCAATTATTATTTTTGATAATAAGTTATAAATTATATGTCAAATCTTAATTGTAATTTAAACTTTTAAACTAAGAAACAAGTTTTAGAACTATTGTTAATTGCAAAGTGGAAGAACTTGAAAGAAAATATCTTTTTTTTTACCAGTCAGAAATAAACTAAGCATGATAAAATTTTTAAAATCTAAAGATATGATAAAATATATTTCATATGGAATAAATATATATTAAAGACAAGGTTGCTTACAAAAAAATCAGAAAGTGCAGTTAGTGATCATGTCACATTTACTTTTGACTTATTATAGTCAATATAATAAAACTTTTGGTATAGCATCCTCTTCCAATATATAATACATCAGCAATGTTTAAAATTAATCAAAACTTATTTAGCAATTTTGAATTCATAATTCTGGCCAAAATCATAATTCTGACCTAAATTTTGTTAAAATTAAAAAATGCAGTTCAAATGTAATATTACATTTGTGCAATTTAACACCCAAAACCATTATAAATAAAAATGTTCATTACTCATAAATATATTTTAACATGATTTAAAAGTCAAAATTCCAGATATTTGAAAGAATCTCATTGTAAAAATCAGAAATATCATGCCATCCAGTGATCATAGAAAGATAAAAAATAGCTTGTTAGAATCGTCTTATTGAGACAGTTCAAATGATAGTAAAATCACATTTCTAGCATCGATAGATAATGAGATAGATGATGAGATATTAGATATAATGTGATATCTCACTACCTAGTAATTGTAAAAGGATAAAAATAACCCATTAGATTCGTCTAATTGAAGCAATTCAGATGATAGTAAATTTGCATTTCTAGCATCAATAAATGTTGAGTAATCCCATTTTATACAAATATATTTTTTTATTATAAAGTCAATTTAACATTTATCAATGCTAGAAATGCAAATTTACTTTCATCTGAATTGTCTCAATTTTATGAATCCAATGGGTTATTTTTTATCCTTTTACAATCACTGGGTGATGAGATATTATTAGTGTTCCAAAAAAAACCAATCCGATTCGTATCTGCGGATCTGATTCGAGACGGATCAGATCAGATCGTGTATTTTATAATCTGTAATCCGATCTGAATCAAAAAAATCCGATTCAGTTTAAATCAGATCGAATCGAATCAGCGATCATTCAGATCAGATCGAATCGGATCGGATTGGATTCGACGGATTTAGATCGGATTCATGGTTCACTGTAAAAAAAATGTTGCGAAATATTTTTTTACTTATAACTCATTAATAGAAAACGTTTCACAACATTTTTCTATTAATATCATAAAAAAAACGTTGCAAAACGTTTTTTTACTTATAATTCATTAATAAAAAACGTTTCGCAACGTTTTTCTATTAATACTGTAAAAAAATGGTGCGAAATGTTTTTTTATTTATAATTCATTAATAGAAAACGTTTTGCAACGTTTTTCTATTAATATCGTAAAAAAATGTTGCGAAATGTTTTTTTACATATGATTAATTAATAGAAAACGTTTTGCAACGTTTTTCTATTAAAATGTAAAAAAAATGTTGC
>JADRCO010001102.1:0-22556 GCA_021464525.1 Rhizophagus sp. LPA8_4_AMF
AATATGTAAATTTAATAAATTTTAAAATGCTAATTTAAAGCTAATAATTAAATTTTATAAATTAAATATTTATATTTTGCGCTCCTGGCTGCTAACTACACTATTCTTTAAAAAAAGTGTATTTAGCCGAAAATATTCAGCCGAAAATAGTTGATGTTGAACCAATAAAATATTCAAGATCAACATGGAATTTTTTCGGCTGGGTGTTGTTAGCTGAAAATTTACTGCGCCTTCGGCTGAATTTTTCGGCTAACTACACCATTATACATAATTTTACACTTTGTTCTGCATGTAATAGCCAAATTAATCAAGATATTAAAACAGCTGAAAAAGAACAAAAAAATATTATTGTAATTTTCTCCACTGACAGATGATACTTCTTTTCAACAATCACAAATAGAATTTCGATTATGATTATCTATTAAAAAAATAAGCAATCATTTCCTTCTACAATAGTTAGTTTTACTTTAGAAGATCCAAATTTTGTTAATTTTAGAAATAAACTTGAAATGTATATCTGTGAACAAGTTGGATTAATTTATCAAAATGAATATAATTTAGCATTTAAATCAAAGTACAGAAAGTGAGAGCTGAAACACTTTTAGATAATGAAGATGCATTTAGTGAATTTATAAAAGATTATCAGACTATGATATTGGGAAATAAAAAAGTGATGGTTATTGTTACACTTAAAGAATTATCCAAGATGCATTCACATCAGGTATTTTATAATTTATTGTTTTAAGAACTATTTATTGAATTGTATTATAATAATATTAACTTTAATTAATATTTTAGGATGAAGTTTCGGAGCAGAAGGAGTCTAATGATGAATTGGAAAACAGAACTCATTCTCATCAAAAAACTAAATCATTACCAAAAAAATGTGCTAAAAATCATATACCAAAAGATTCTAATTTAGATGAAAACAAAATGTTGGTTGGATCTTATGTAATGAAATTAAATAATAAGTATATTTGTGAAGATAAAATCACAAGCATTGTTTTATTAAAGATGACCAGCATTTATCCTTAAATAATTTTGCAATTAGTTTGTGGGCTAAAGAAATTGTATGTATTTTATTAATTTATGTACTTTATAAACAAATATTAATAATTGAGTATTTTTATTATAGGTAAATAAAAATGCAGACCTAGATACTCCCCCTAATCATGCTTTATTTGGTATGACACATTCAGTAAAAGTAACTAGAAAAAGTTCTTTATCTGACGAATTTACTCAAATGTATTATTTGTCACATCCATCACCACCTTTTTAAGCATCTTTAATTCATGCATAAATGCTTCATTTGTCTTATTCAAAATTGATAAAATATTTTTCAATTTTTTACAAGCTATATTGATTATCTTTTTTCAAGTGGCTTTTGAAATAGTGCCAAAATGACCACCACAAATTTCTTCCATTTCTGATAATTCATCCATTTCAATAAATCTAACCAATTCATTCTCTATAATGGAATTTATCAATTCTGATGGTCCAAAATTATTATCTTTAGAAAAATTATAGCTAAATAAAATTTAATTAGTAATCTTTAATTTTGCAATTAATATTAATTATCAAATAAAATAAAATAATACCTTGGATCAAAGAATATACAAAAGTGATTATCATTTTCTAATAATTTTTTGGTATTGTTCATATAAATTGGACAGGTTTTATCGCATTTACAATTAACATATTCTATGTTAATTTGCTTACTGTTTTGATTTAAAAAAATTAGATTATAATCAAAACCTTCCAACAGATATAAACCATCAAATAATGGTTTTAAATTTAAATCATTAGATTGTAAATTCAAGTCAATAAAGGGTTTCTCACACATGCTAAACTTAGAAGGAAGTCCATAAGTTTTATACTTAGGGTTATTTAGAGTAATAATAAATGTATGAAAAGTAAATTTGGGTAAATTAACATAACAATTTTTCTTTGCGCAATGAGAATGTATGTTTATTTTAAATTTGTCATTTTCATCTTTGCAAAAATTATGTCCAATAACAAGGGATTTGTTTGAAGAATCATAACTTCTTAATACAGAGATTCCCATGAAAGGGTTATTACTTTTCATCATTAAGTCAAGATTATGTTCTAATGGTATGCTATCAAACATGCATTGAATTTTGTGATTCATAAACAAACTTTTTCGACTGAATGCTAATATTTGAAGCAATGTGATTAAAATTTATATCATAATCAATAACCATTATTCCAATTTTTAAATTATATTTATGTTCTTGAAATTGTTGTTGAATTGCATAGACCATGACATAGGTCTTACATTTGATGGATGAAGAATTTGACAGTTAAAGAAAGTATCATTTAAATCTTCTTCAGTATCAATAACTGCTGCAAAAATGTCACAATCAGCATCTTTATTCATAATAACATTTGAAATATTTTGTGGCATATTTTTTAATACACAAGTTCCACATATTCCAGGTTTGTATAAATAATAATCATAATTTCGACACATGTGTAAAGAATTTTTTTTCCAATTAATTTATATATTGCTTTATATAGGTTACTGGGCAATAATTGAAAAATACTGATGGAATCTTTAAATTCTATACAGATCCAATTTTGATAATCCTTTAGAGATTCAATCCAGGTGTTTTCACCATCAGGATGAATATAATTAAAGTCATGAAATTTTGATTTTCTTTTTGAATCATGAATTTGGGGTGAAATTTTGTCAGTTTTAATAAAAACTCTTCCTCCTAAAATAACTTCAGTTGGAATAAATTGTCTATATTTCTCAATTATTGTCTTAAATTCTCCAGGCAGGATCTTTGGATTCTATGGCATAATTAACTTCTTTTTCAAATTCTTTGTTAATCTTAAATTTTCTTTACGAAATTTTAATGATGCCTTACCAAATTCTATGTATTGATGGATTGAATTATCAAAATTATTATTTTTAAAATTTTTGTCTTCCAAATTTATAAAACCCCATATATTAATATCACTGCTAAAAAAACAAATTTCTGTTTTTTATCCAATCTTCCTTTGATTTATGTTTAGATTGACCTTTTTTGTATTTTTCACCACCAAATAAATTAAATTCACAATCTCGCATAATAAATACTCATTTATTGGATGTTTTAATTTCATCAAAACCAATAGTACATCCATATTCTAATTCAAATTTCTTAATAAGAAATTTCCATTGTGATCTTGAATATTTCACCAAATATAAAAATTTATTCATTAAATTATCAAGTACTATAATGTCATTCAATTGTTTATCTATTTCATAATCACGGTCTATTTCTTCAGACACATTATTCTGTTTTTCTGAGAATAAAAATGTGTCATTAATAATATTATTCTTTTCAAGTTCTTTGCGAATATCGGATAAATTACTATCTAGATTTAATCTTTTCATTTTTGATGTTGATTCTCCTATAATTTTAATAAATACCCTAACTTTGTTGGAATCCATTTTAAAAAATAAATTTAAAAATTAAAAAATTTACGATGATTTTTTTTCTCATATAGTTAAGTATAAACATATGATAAATTCAAAAGTTGAGTGACACCGCAGTCGAGGTGCGTCATTATGCGCGAAGAAAAAAATTTATTATCGTGTTACGGTGACGTAGAAATTGGAGCATTGATACCATCGTACGAATAAAGCATGAGGATCACCTAAATTCAGCCAATCAAATCGACTACGTGAATTTGCAGTATCATTTTATCAACTTTTTATTTTCTACTAAATTATTCATAATCTTTAATTATTATAGTAATTACCTTTGAGTATTTTATCAAATTCATATTTTTTGTGAAATACTCTAAAAATAAATAACAAAAGATATCCAAGTTAATATACATATGTAAGTCATTATGTGATTATGACTATGTAATATTATTTGTTTTAAATTTAAGGCAAATTTGCATGCCAATTTTGTGTAATAATTACATCAGAATTGCCACAAAATTAGCATCAAATTGATTAAAATTTTTAAAAATATGCAGCAATGTGCACCAATGAAAATTTTTTCAATCAAATTTTTGCCATACTTTTAGTAATGAATAAAATCATGTCTTATTAATTTTTCACTATATACAAAATTAAAAAAGTAATGTTGGTAAATATTATATTAATTTGTAAGCCTTGCATATTTAAGATATAAATAGCTTAAGGGGAAATTTTATAAAAAGCTGAATATTGAATTACGTATTTGCTTTAGCTTGCAACAAATTTTATTTATATTTAATTAGATAAAATATTTATGTAATAAATGTAAAATTCAGATTCTAAGTTATTTAAAAAATGTGATTCTTTATTGTTTGCAATATATATTAGATAACTTAGCGGGCAAATATGTATTTTATATATCTTGAAAAATTATTTTATATTTCCTTACTATTATACTAAACTTAATAATGAATAATGTACTTTTTTTTATTAAAGTAAATTCTTATGAGAAAAAATACTAATAACATTCAAATCATTAATGGAATATATTGAAATATATGATAACATCATCAAATAAATCATTTTTTACCGGTTAGTAAATGGTAAATAGTTGGAATTGAAGTATTGGATCATGTCCAATTGCTTAGATGATTTTGTTAGTACTAGTACAATAAGTCCAATATCCAATTGGTTCAATTTGTCCAATAATTTAAGTATTATGTATGGAAACAACACATATGAAGAATTTTTTATATTTAAAAAACTGCGCCTGCGTCATTTTTAAAATTTTACATTACGAGAATCCAAATATTTTATTTGCCTGCCCTTGTTCAAAAAGTGAACTAAAATAATTGACTTAGATATAAAGGTTTTTCCGTTCTATTTCCATGTTTCTTCCGTGAAAGTATCGTTTTCATGGGAATTTATAGCCTTAAATCATAGAAATTTTCATCTCTCTAACGCGGATATCCGTCAATGTATCATTTTCACGGAATTTTTACGAAAGCCACGGAGAATTAATGGAAATATTAGGATAAAAATTTTTTATATAGCTATTTACATTAAACAGCTTTATTTATATGCAAACTTATGAAAAAGAAGAAGTTTGAAAGATTACTTACTATTCAAGTAATTCATAAGAAAAATAAGAAAATTGTGATTTTTACAAGAATATTAATGATAAATTTATATATTTTTTTTTATACTAATTTTTTGATTATTAACATTTTAAAATATTTATTTCACATATTTCCATTATTTTCTGTAAAAAACTTCATAATTCTTTACTAATTAGTTATTTTAAGTAAAGATCAATATTTATAATTGATGTTTAAGTATGAAATTTATGACTGGGATATTTAATTCAAATTCTATTGTAGCTTGAGCTTCATTTATTATATATATACTTTTTTTTTAATATAATAGATATTATTTATTTTTAATAAAAAATAGATTCTTTTAAACAAAAAAAAATTAAAAATGGACAATAATTTACACTATAATACTATTAATTTTATTTTATTTATAATTAGTTGTTCTCAAGTAGCGCAGTATATATTAAATTCAATTGTGACGAAACAAATTTAGATTCGTCCAAGACTTAATAATATAAAAAAATATCTCAATACCAGATATCAACAGGATTCAGGAATATCGATATCAAAGAGTATTCCTTAGTAAAAATGAATGTAATGTTCCTAGTATTAGTATTGATCATTGGCGGTATTAAATTAATTATACGGCTTAATAATGGTGATTCATACAGGATAATTGAAGGATGAATAAGTGAGATCCCGATATTGATTAGTTCATCAAAAATACGATGTACCTAAGAAATATGGAACGATACTTTTTTGATAGGTTTACAAATACAGGACCAATTAGTAAAGATGGATATTCCAAAGCATACTCTGACATCTGTGCTACATGGAAGATGATAAGGCAAATTATAAACATGATTATTGAAATTAGGAAAAAATTTGATCCTAAATCAATTAAAGTTTACTCTTGAAAAAGATTAAGTAGATCATATAGAATGTCTAATTGAATAATTAAACGCGGTATATTTTAGTAAATAATTTATTCTTGTTATTTAACATTTTAATTATTTTATTAATTTTACTTTATCATAATAAGTTTTTATAAGCTTATAATACGTTAGAATTGTTTATTAGTTTAAAAAAAAAATAAATATTTTTTTCTAGGAATAACTAAAGATCAAACAGTAAATAAAGAGTTTATCATTAATTAATTTGCAAGTTTGAAAGAAATTTGACAAAATATTCTTGCTTTTGAATAAATTTAATAAGATTTTTCTTTTTTTTGAAATGATAAAATTAGAATTTTAGGTCATTTAATATTAGGATCTAATAACTAAGATTAGAATATTATAATCATAAATATATCCGTAATAGAAAAGAAATATTGGTGATTTTTTTTTATAATTACTATAACGTTTATATTTCAGAATTTGTATTAACTGGATTAGCGAAAAAAAAAAAAAATCGGATGATAAGTGTATGATTTATTACCATATATACTATTGCTCTCGAAGTTAAACCTTATACACTGTCTTCTTATATTAATAGTTTTTATATAATTATGAATTAATTGTCATCCGATAATTAACCCTTTTTATGATAGAAGCATGGATTATGTTTAGTATTAGATATATGTAATGGACTTTGACCAAAATTTTGAAAAGGAAATCCTAAAATTTATAAGAAATTGGCTTACAGACGTATGAATATTGAATGTTGATTCAAAACAAAAGACAGAAAGCGAATTAAAGAAAATAATAGTATTTTTTTTTGGCATCATTCTATTAAGAATAAAGTCGTTGGGTTATAAAAGAAAGGAAACTGAATAAAGCTAGTAAGAAACACAAAATATTCTAACTTCACTAACAAACGGCTGCACGTGATTTCATTAATTCTGGCCGGAATTATAAATTTGGCCAGAATTAAATTAAATAAGATCGCCTGGATGATAACAACGCAAAATTTTGTATTAAAGATAAAGTTTTATTATTTATACCTTTTAAATAAAGCAAACATTTTCAATTAGTCCTATAAAAATGATAAAATTCTTCAAAAAATGGGAGCTTGATATCTTAAATTATAAGAAATAATTAAACAGAAATATAAAAATATAATAAAACTCCTGTAAACTTTTCAAGGGAAGTCAATTCTGAAAATTTCGAAAATTAAATTCAAAAAATCAATTACTAATTTAAATATTGATACTTTAATGATAAAAATAGAAATGAATTAAGTGATTTCTGATTTATTAAATCTTTCCCAATGCAGAAAATTTAGTTGTATATTAAAGAAATAGAGTTAAATCCAATTTTTGTTGATGACGTATTATCAATTCAGCTAAATTTATTATTTGTAAATGTCACTTCGCTCTGTATGTACTTTATATAAATTTTAAAATAAAGTATTAAATTTTTTCTTTGAGTATATACAGTATATTATATTATATATAAAGCAAAATAACAACCTCGGTCCGCGGTTCAGTAGGCTAAGTCACTTAATTTCGCGGGCTCAGTCATCTTGCATTTTTCATAGCGGCTGTCATCGCTGAGCATATACTAAAAGTTAAGATGAAAGAAAGCAGGATTATATTGATTATAGTTTCGGTCATCGGGTACGATATTAGCTTTTACAGTGTTTAATTAGTTAGCGTTCGAACAAATAGAGATGAAAATGATGAATTATTAGATGTTTAAACCAAAAAATAAATAAGTTTAGTAAGAATAATCAACAGAATTATTCTATTATCATTGGACAAACGAAAAGCGAAGACAAAAAGACGAGGGAAGAGCTGAACTGCTGAAGAGCTGAAGAAATGTGTGTTAAAAGGACGTAATACAGTATATCCGTTATTGGATTATATAATATTTTAATGATGATCTTATAAAGTTTTTAACCTTCCAAGATGGAATCTTCATAATTTCACTGAATTTAAGTAACTATTTATTCACAATACACTCAACTACTAAGTGTTTACAGGAAACAATAATTATTTCATAAAAATACAATAGAAAATTATTATTACTTTTATTTATTACAATAAAATAATAAAATGTACCTTTTCAAGTTGAATGAAATACAAGATATTTAATTCAAGTAATTAATAAATTATTAATTTTGATAAATTATTAATTAAATACAAATCAAATGTCAATTAAATGGACTTCAATTAAGATTCATCATTTATACTAATAAATATATTTCATTTTAAAAGAATTTATAAAAGAATTAGTGGATTCTTTGCATGCGACGCGCTGATCCTTTTCTTCAGTTTCTAATTATTTTTTTTTTAGCCACAATAATTTAAGAAAATATGAAACAAATATTTTTAAAGGTTATCTATTTTCCAAAGTTTTGCATCATAAGAAAATTTAAATGGCTTTGTTTTACCGCTTTAAAACTAATGACGTAAGCTAGGACTTTTGGTGCAACGAGCATAATTGTCGATCCCCATTCATTACATGTTATTTTTTAGGCAAGATAATGTTACAATGACACAATGTACAATAAAATATTACGCCAATTTGTATTACATTTTGCTTTTTTCTTTTTTTTAATTCCTAGTAGTATTTTAAATATTTTTAGGTACTTCCAGTAATAAAAACTATGAAAGAAATATCAGACCAGGTAAATAAAATTTCCATCGTAGTCTTTAATGATATTTTAGTTGATATAAAATTTTTACTGTATGTTTATGCATTTTATATACATAATTTATAGAGCGGAAGTTCTTCTAGTAAGAAGCCTAGTACCGCACCTAGTAATTTGGAAAATCATTCGATTACGTCTAAGACTACTCTGCATAAAAATGTATCCAGCAATTTCATCCTACAAAAGTTAGAAGCAGAAGGATTTATTACACCCAATAATAAAGCAGAAGAACTTGAAAAAAATCTGACTAAACCGGAATATTTATATGCTCTTAAATTACTTATCGAAGACCTTACAAATAAATTTTCATCTCAAGTTTTAACAAATTTATTAAAAGCTTTAGCTGATCATACTCCATTTGATCATCATTCAATGGAAATCGTAATTAGGTTAGAATTACATTTAAGAACTTTAACGGCAGTCTTAGAACGGATATGTTTTTCATCGATAGTACTTGGTAAAGAACTTCGAGATAAAGTTTACAATTCTCTGGCAAAATTTGCAGAATTTCATCGTAAAACAACACATGTTATTAGTAAAGGGCTTGAAAATAATTTTAGATCAAATCAATTTAATAAATCACAAGATAATGATGATGAAAATATTTTTCAAAAACGAAATTATAATATTGACTTTCTATTAATTCACTTACGAGATACGTTACACAGTTTGCGTGATGATGAAACTTGGTTTCGAGAAATGTTACGAAGAATTAAAGAATGTCTTAAAGCTGCATTGAATATACCTTCGTCAGTAACTGAAATTCCAAAAGGAATTCCATCGATAATTACTCATTTACGTCAAGGCTTAAGTTTTAAATATCCTATAGCGTCTTATTATGTAGGTTGGAGAATTATGCTGATAATTCAATATAATCTTTTTATCTTGTCTGAAAATTATGTAATTAATAAGAAAATTGAAGAGATGACATTAATGGAATATTTCTGGGGAAATTTGGAACTAGAATGGACCACCGTTATGGATAATTCTATTTTAGATTCTCAATCCAAATTTGATGAAGTATTAAAAGAATTTTCTGGAGTTTTGATGAACGCCGGAAGTTTCTTAAATGATCTTGTTGGAAATGAACCTCTTGCATTACCACATACTTTATGGTTTGGAATATTAGATCTTGCACAAAGTTATATTCAAAAATCTACTCGAAAAGCCACGTACGGTCTTTGTTATTATTTGGCAATCGAATCACTCAATAAAGCTCCAAGTAGCTTTATTCAATTTAAAGCAATTGAAATATTACTACATTTGTATAATATTAATAATAAATTGTTCTCGATGATAAAAATCGATTTTGATCAATATACACAAAAACTAAGTGAAAATATATCAACAGATTCTTCAGAAAAGTTTCAAAATTTATTAAAATTTGTTAAAGAAAAATGTTGTGAAGATTTTGCACAATTAAATATAGATTTCAAACTACCAAATAATGATGAAAAAGGAAAAGGGAAAGGGAAATGTTTGCAAAGAGAACAAACGCCGATATTAAAAGAAATTGCTGATGAAATGACTGATCCTATTAGTTTTGAGCCAACAGACCAATTATGTATTTTAAAATGTCAACATGAAATTTCACTAAATGATTTAAAAAGATTAAAAGAATGCCCTATATGTCGAGAAGAAATTAAGGATTGTGACGTGAGACATTTATCACAGATTACTATTCACAAAAATTTACATCAAAAATTTGTTGAAGCTAATTTACAGTCAGAAGATTCGGACCAAATAATAAATAATCAAAATGATAGTGATGATTCAGATAATTCGGAAGCTGATCAAATGTTAACTAAAAAAAGGAAATTTCTTAACGCAATTAAATTAAATTCACGTGTATCATTATCATCAGTATTTCCAAGATTTACGAAAAAACAACATCCAACATATCTAAATATTATGAAAGAAATAGATGAGAAGCATTATGAAAAAGCTGAATGTTTGTGTAAAGATTTTTTAAACTTTTTTCCTAAAAGTTATTCTTTAAGATGCATTTTAGCCTATATTTATAGATGTCTTGGTAATTATAAACAAGCACATTTATATTTAGATGAAGCCATTAAATTAAACGAAAAAAATTCAATCTCCAGGTATATTCGTGGAGAAATATATTTCAGGGAAAATAAGTATCAAAAAGCAATAGATATTTTAAGTTATTCAGTATATTATAAGCCTAAAATCAATAAACAATATATAATTCTTGGAAACAGTTATTTCTTTGAATCAGAAAATTATCGTAACAAAGCCATAGAAAATTTCAAGAATGCATTACAAAATGATCCAAATAATTATTTATGTCTTAAATATTGTGCCTATATTTATGAAAAGCAAGAAAATTATTTAAATACACTGGAAATATTAGATAAATTGTTAAGTATTAATAAGAAAGATTCATTAATTTTATGTTATTATGGAGAAATTCTTAATAAATTAAGAAGATATAATGAATCAATAAAATATTTTATAAAAGCAAATGAAATTGATCCCGAGAATATACATAACTTGATTAAAAAGGCTATCACCTATTGTATTCTGCAAAAATATGATGAAGCTTTATTGGATCTTAATAGAGTTATGCAATTAAATTCTTTTAATAGTATAGCTTATTATTATAAAGGAATAATATACTATGTGACTGAAGATATTAATAATGCCATAGTAGCTTTCAAGAAATGTACAGAATTGGATTCTAATAATAGTTTAGCCAAAATTCATTTTTATCACTTAAAAAATATTACTAAAAAAAATAATTTTATAGATATAAATGATAATATTATTACAGAAATCAATGAGATTTCTAAAATTAATGATGATAAATCACTACTTTTTATTAGATGTAAAATAAATATTGAATTAAGAAGATATGTTGATGCGAAATTAGATTTGGATAGATTGTTTGAATTAGATAATGAAAATTTTTCATTTGTTTATTCATTACGAAAATATTCGGAATTTTGGTTATACTTAACCGAAGTTTGTAAAATTAATGATGATAAACTTATAAAACTTGGAATTGTTGATAAATTTGACATTTACATATTTGAAGGTATGTGTTTGTTAAACTATTGTTAAATAGATTAATCGAATAATAATTAACATCTTAATAAATGTAGTAAAAAAGGTTTATTTTATTTCAAACCTTATGAATTTGGATAAAAACTTAAATTTGTTAGATTTTGTCTTACCAAAATTTTATGATATTCTTCTATTAAAAATACATTATGGCATTATTTGGAAAATTAATGTTAAAGAAATAATATCAGATGATTGTTATGTAAAATTTACAGTTAAACAAGAAGGAAATGAAGAAGTAAGTTTGTCAACTATTAAATTTCTATTTATTGTATTAATTATAATAATTTAAAATATTATATTTTAATTATAGAATTCAAATGAAGATAATTCACGAGAATATATCTTAAAGTATGAAGATTTATTAAAACTTAAGGGATTAGGTTGGATTGAGTACACACCATTTTATTATTTATACATTAATAACCCAGGATGGATACAACTCTCAGTCGAAACAAATTCTATTGATATGGTATATTTTTATTCACTTAATTTAGTTCGTTAATTTATAATGTAAATTAATTATAATATTATTTTATCGATTTATAGGAAATAGATTACGTTCGATTTATGCAATTTCATGATTATAATGGTGAACGAACTTGCTACCCTGAAATTGAAATTGACTATTTATTATTACATCATCAAACTATACCAGAAGCTTTAAAGGATAGATATTTTTTAAGAAAAGAAATGGAAAATTTGCTTGAATTAAAAGATATCATTAATTATAATTAATCAATATTATTAAATTTGTGTTTATATTTTCTTTGTTGTATTTATTTGATTTATTTTTTATTTTTGTTGACATTTATACTATCATTAAAGTATTTAAATTTATATTTGTGCACGAGGTATATAAAAACGTAGTATGACATATAAAGTGTTAATTTTCGATCCAAATAATCTCAATATTATAAATGGAAAGGGTCACTTTCTCGAAATGTAAGAATGAAAAGATTTATGTTCTTATTTACAAAAAATTGTTTTTTATTGATAAATTAAAGTACATAATTATTTATACTACAAATTTATTAATGTACAACTAATTTGATCGTTCTTTGATATTCTTTTAGTTTTGTTGTTACAAATAAAACAAGTTTTATTGCAATTACAATCAGCATATTCTATGTTAATTTGTTTACGTCTTTGATTTAAAAAAATTGGACTATAATCATCTCCATTTATCAAATATAAACTAGGGAAAAAATCAAAATTTCCATAATTAATAAATGGGTTTCCCCGCTTCTTAAACTCAAAAGAAGGATTTTTTACATTTTTATTTAAAATAACAAGAGTATAAAAAGTAAATTTGGGTAAATTAACGTAACGATGTGTTATTGTGCAATAAGAAAATAAGTCTATTTTAAATTCATTATTCGATGTCTTGCGAAAGTTATGTCCAATTACAAGAGATTCATTTAAATTATTTAATATAGGAATTCCAAAGAAAGGATTACCATCTCTTATCATTGAAACAAGTTCACGCTGTAATGGTATACTATCAAACTCGCGATTTTCTGTATCATAAACAAACTTCCTTAATTCAACCTTATTTTTATTTGAATAAATGTATTTAAAATCTGTATCATATCCAATAATCACATAAGAAATAGACAAATCAGATTCACGTTGTTGAAATTCTTTTTGAATACAATGAATTAAAATACTTGGTACTGTCTTCTCTGATTTTACAATTTGACAGTTAAAAAAAACATCTTTTACATCACTATAATTATTAACGTTTGCGAAGATGTCACAATCAGCATCTTTGTTTTGAATTATTTTTGAGATATATTGCGAAAAATCATAAATGTTAGACATTCCAAATTTATATGAATAGTAAGTACAACTTATATTTAAAATTTTTTTTCCGAAAGAAAAAATTATTTGCTTATACATATCTTCGGGTAAAAGTTTAAATATGATAATAGGATTTTTAAATTCTATAAAATCCCAATTTTGATAATCATTCAAAGATTCCATCCAATATTTTTCATTAAAGTCTTCACTTTCAGGATGATTTCTTCCAAGTATTCTCATACTTTTTTTAGGCTCATGAACAGAATTTTCTGATAAAATTTTTACATCTTCGAAAGAAACTCTTCCTCCCAAAATAATTTCAGTTGGAATGAATTGTCCATATACTTCCATAATTTTCCTAAATTCTTTTTCTGGATTATCGGATTTTATGCCATCTTTTATTTCTTTAATAAATTCTTCAGTTGGTTCTATATGTTCCCGAAATTTTATTAAAACTTTTCCAACTTCTATATATTCATATACTGACTTAATTTCGCCATTAAAATTTTTATATTCCTTTGACATACTTTCAACTGATAATCCCATATTAACAAAATTCCATACATTATCATCGCTATTGAAAAATAAATTTGTTTTCATCATCCAGTCTCTTTTTGATACAAATTTAAGTTGATCTTTTTTATATCCTTCAACACCAATTTTAGTTAATTCACAATCTTTCATTATAAATGCTCTTTTATTAGCTTTCTTAATTCCATTGTAACTCATAGTACATCCATAATCTAATTTACAATTATCATTAAAAAATTTCCAATACGAGTTTATTTTTAAATATAAAATATATTGATCATTGTCGATAGTTATAATTTCTTTTAACTGATAATTTTTTTCATTTTCACGTTCTATTTTAGCGTGTTCACCATTGATTAATTTTATTGAAAATGATAATGTATCATTAATATCATCATCACTATTACGAATATCGGATAATATATCTTCTAGATTTAATTTTTTTGAAATACATTGTGGAGACAAGCCGTTTATAATTTGAATATCTACTGTCTCAAAAGACATTTTAAAAATAAAAGGACGAACTTTTTTTTTAAAAAAAAAAAAAAAATTCCGATTTTTATTTTGTACCGCAATGATTGTGTACCGTAACATTTCACTCTACTCCTTATTGGGACATGAATATATATATATGCGGTTAAGTAATTAAGTCACACGACTGACACGAGCGGCAAAATCATATAATTAATGATCGACAAATATATTTTAAATCCCAACGCGAAATCAAAATTAAATTACGGTACTTTGTACAGTATGTGAATTACAAGACAAAAGGGTCCTTGAGAAAGCAAATAATTAATTAATTAGGCCCATATTTGATTTCAAGTTATGTAAAAGCCATTTATACAAGTTGAACCGGTAGATTATAATAGACAGAAACTAATTTGAATAACAAAGAAACGATATTGATTTCGCATATAATTACTGGAGGAGATTACCCGATGTTTCTGTATATTTTGAATTCCGTTATCAAGACAAAATTATGAAGCTAAACTACGTAATACTTATATAACTTTATTGGGTATATTGAAATTTGATTTATTTCGTTAAAAATAATAAATGATGTTCTAATTAATGTTTTTCTTCATTTCAATTTAAAGTTTAGATTATTAAACCATACTAAAGAGTATTAAATAACGCGTACAGGTTATTTAATAATTTAATCAATTTAAACGTATCCACACAAGAGGAGACTTTTAAAATCAAAAATGGTGAGCGAAAAACTATTATATGACAACAGATATTCGACAACATTTTAATATCATTATAATGTTATAGAATTTGCATCAGAAGCTTGTGAAAGTCCACTTGATGCTAGAGACTTATTTCTTAACCTCTCGGAGTCTATTGGTAAAATCGTAAAACTAAGTCAAAGCTGTGATCGTGTCTCCTAGTCCAATAACTGATGTATCTCTTATTTTAAATCTTTTTTTCTATATTTAGACGAAACCGATTTTTGTCAATGGAATGCTACTATCAAATCAGTGGGTAATTCATCATTTTCTATTAAATATTCAACAAAAGATTATTAGAAAAAATTATGTTCAAGTGTCAAAAAGAATCAATAATCAGCATACTCCTCCTTAAAGACTTTATTTTTCTCTTTTACGTTGACTATTGTTCAAGAAATGATTAAAGTTAACCCTAAAGTTAAACGGCAGATTTATATCAAAGAAACGAATTACTTTTATTAGATGTCTTGTTTTTGAAAAATTATTAACTTTTTCAATATTTTTTTTTCTAATAGCTTGTGATTGCTGGACTAATTCTGTTTGAAATTTGTAACTCATCCTAATAATAAATGCATTTTGCGTTTCGGAATTAACTAGTGAAAACATTCAAAGAGCATTTAGATGAAGAAATGGGAAAACTATTATATCAAATAAGTTTCTCACTGTAGTTACTGGCGCTGAAGCCAATGTACAAACTTCTTAAACGTGGTGGGCATCAAGCTAGTAAGAAATTTTTAAGTTTCATCTTTATTTTATATTCATAATTTTTTTTTAATTTTTTTTTATTATTTAATTTAATATAATGGAATAGGATGCAACTGAATTTGCAGTTGGAAGTGGTGATTAAAATGATGTGATGATGCGTCATGTATGGCTATGCTGTTTCAGTTTTAAAAAAAAATAAAACTTTCTTAGAAACGGCGCGTAGATTATGTTGTGAAGTTATAGAAATTGTATATTAAAATCTTTATACAAAAAGCGTTCGGTGAGTTATTTGTGCCAACTGATAATTGAATATTTATAAATCATTTATATTTATTTTATTTAATTTAGATATATTTCGGTGGTTTCTCCAGCTCCATTAGTGTCTTTGAATTCGTACTATCTTTTGGCGACGTGCAAGAAAATCATTCGTCACTTTGGATTCTCTATTATATCTTCGCTCCTAACGGATTAATTGGTAAATAAAATTTAGGATTAGTTTCTTGGTTATTTAACGCCGTTATTGATATTGATATTTATTATTTTATTTATCTTATCATAAAGAATGTGCGTAATATCATTTCGAGGTGGGAGAAAGTTGTATTTAGCATCTGGTGCTATACACTGATGCACTAGATATCATCCACATTTTCACCATAATCATCATCACAATTATTGTTATTATCGTCCTCCTATCGTAATCTTATATAATATTATTATGATATAATAGTTGTAGACTTGTAGTGGCAGAAATTACATCCGAAAATACGGTTTATATTGCAATATCTTCATAATCAAAGTCACGAGATCTAATACTTATAGCTGGGTATAGTACTGTCTGGTTGACGTCCTTTCTTTTTCGACTATATAAAAAAGGTGTTGTTCTAGATCAAGTAGTAAATGAACTTCTAGTGGAGAGAGAAAGCCTATAGAAGATACACTTTAGGGGATACACTTTTGGAATATCCACGTTCTTGCCAAAAGTGCTGAAATGGTGATTTTAATTTATCTCAAATTTTCAGTTGAAATTTAAAATTTAATACTAATGTGCAACTTCATACACATCTTCAATTGTTGATAATGAAAGGGTTTCTTATTAAACACTACGAAAATAACAAAAACATTAGAACTTCGACGACGCAACTCATAATTAGACAATTTTAAGAGTAATTTTTTAATCAGGAATAATATGCGGGTAATAATACAAGATATTTTACTATTGAGTTTTGTTAATTAAATTGAATTTATTATACTAAGGATAACCTTTAATATTTTGCATTTATTTTAATTTTGAATAAATAGCGATAATCAAATGAATATATTTGGATCAATTTTCCAATTACCAAAATTATTTATTATGGAAATCCTTTTCAAAATATATGAAAAATTACGTGAGTTGTATGGTCACTTCTTGTAAGAAAATTTTTACAGTATTATTGAGGTTCTAGTTAATATAATTAAAGATTTCTGTAAGAGAAATGATCAAATTTTGCACTTCTATATTTTAAAGCGACAATAGAAAAGTCTTTCAATTGTGAAAGTAGAGATCTGTTGGTACATCCTCTATATAGTTAGCTGCATCTAGAATTCCCTTAAAAAAGTAACTACAATATATCAATCACAGGACTATTAGATAGTAATGGTATATAATTATGAAAATTGTATAAACAGTCCGTTTAATTCAAAAATTCGGGTTTGTATTTCAAAAAATTAAATTATATTAATTAATAAAAAGAATAATTCGACGTGTATTAATATTATATAACATACAATATTTATAGTCATGATGTCCAAATACTCGTCTAATTGTCCATTTGTCGTCATTTAAGAATATTTTGATTTATTGAATTATCTATTTCTGGATGATAAAAGGAGTTGTTATTTTGAAATTTAATCAGTTTTCTCATTGGAAAACTCAAAGTTCCGTGATAATGAACGGATAAACATAGTCTAAAGAATTTATTCCGAAGAATTGTATCAAGGTTGTATAAATTTTTTTTTGTAACGTGATTTCATTATCATGAGGATATCTTTAACATGTAAAGTGAATGAATCAGATGGGTAAAATCACATAATAAATACAAGTGAATTGTTTAAGATCTTGTATTATATTTTCTGTAAAAATTTTCCCAGCTCTTCTAAATAAACAATAGTTTCTATCGATTTCACAATTAATAGATTAGTAGTCAATTAGTAGATGGAATTCTTATGAATCAAGCTTTTTACTTTTTGCGATTGATCCATAATTCACAATTAAAGAATGACGGTATAAAATTAGTAAGATTAATTCAGCAAATCGATATTTAAAACATTTTAAAATTTTATTACAGTATCACGGTATATTACGACAATTCTAAGAGAAGCAGCGTAGCCTTTATGTTTTACAATAAGATTAGCGCATTTTTCCTTTCTTTAGCTTTCCCGAAGTGGGCTTTCTTTTTTTTTTATTTTATTTTCATGACTAAACGGAATTCATGAAATAGTACAAATGTTGTACGAATACAACTAAAATACTAAGATTATAATGCTCCCTATACAAAGAAAGCGATATAACTATTCAATGCCGCCTCATACAACAGCCCGCCGTACCCTAGGAAGCCGGAATATCTAACATGTTCTACACAAAACATGACTGACATCCGACAACCAAGATAAGGACGAATGGCAAGCCTCAGACATATAGAAAAACACTTGAAGGAAAAAAAGGGAAGAGGGAAATATACCTAAAACCAACAAATAAAACAAAAAAAATCTAAAATTGTACTATCGAGAATTAGTCAAAACTGAATAATACACACAGACACTCCTACAATCACGCAACTAATACTACTCCTACTACTCCTTATACAACTATTTCATGGTCAGCGACAATCACGAAACTTCCGCTAATATTTTGCCCTTGTCGCTGGAATCATTCTTTTTCTTGCGTCTATCACCGTTAAATGATTTAGACTTATGGGATGAGTTCTTCTTACTTTATTTGTAGAAGAGCCTTCCTTGCCATTACTTTGAGATGACCATTTCAAAGAGTTTGACGTCTATCTTCCTATTCTTATTGGCATGAGGGAGAGCCATCGGAAATTAATACCTCTTGAACATAAAAGGGAGTTTCTAATACATAATTAAAATTTCTAAATACCTTATGATGATCCGTTCAAGCTGGGATCACAGCTTTATAGCTTTGACTGAAAATTCGGACATTGACCTCGTGAGGTTTTTCTCTATCTCAGAGTTGCGCTTAGTGCATCGTATCGGGTATTAAGCTAGAACTTTCCTCTATTTTCCTTTACGGAAGAGTCCACTTCCCGAGGATCAACATACGTGTACACTACCCAGCGTATAAGAGTAAAGTCCTGATCGAAACTAGTAATGGTAAATGTTGAGAGTAGACACGCTTATCATAGCATTACAGTATTTTACTATTATTTTATCAAAGTGTAACTCATACAATAGTACAAACTGGAAGAATACTAACTAAGAGCGATTGTGAAGCAGAATCTAAAACTAATGTAAGGCCACAAATACAACCGTTTACTGTATAAAAGTGACGCAAATTTTACGCGAAAAGGAAAAGCAGTAAGAATCTTTTTTGTAGAATCCCACGTGATTATCATTGTGGGGCGCGGTTCCTAAATCGATCTGATCATGTGAAATAAATTTATTTGGCCATTTAGTCGTTGATTATTCACTACTAAATCAATTATTACTTTGGTTTTCTAATCGGAATTCAATTACAAGAATATCATCAAAGAACACACATCTCTTAGATTATAGAAAATTCTATTAGTATTTATGTTATTTATGTTATTGGTCTTATATGAAAAAGATTATTCTCTCGTGAGCAACCTAGTTGTTAATAGCAAATAATAGTAAAATATTATGACACAATTCTTCGACCATTACTTTAACAAATGATCTTATTCTGTTGTAAACGCTATTAGTAAATAGATACTTTTGAAAATCTTAATCAACCATGTACTGTAATTTCAATCTAAAGAAAAGGATTAAAAAGAAAATATTGGGAATATATTTCGTTTGCATAAATTAATGTCAACTTTTACATCTAAAATATTTCTATCCCTGATATTGATATTTTACATTAATAAAACATTTGATTTCTGCTGAAATATATTTATATTACTCATTTATCATGACGAGAAATAATGAAGAATACGTTTATGAAGGAATCCATTAAATTCGAAAAAGACATGAACACAATTTTTCATACCATATGAGATAATGATAGTTCAACTTGATATACTATAAATTGAATCAATTTCGAACTGTTGTTTTATTATTAATATAGTATTGTTTATAACATTCATCATGAATAATACAGAGAATAAGCAGTGAATATGCTCTCGTACGAAATATAGTAAAATGTAATGTAAGCTTTATTCGTATCCAAATAGTATTTTTGACAAACGAAAATATGCTGAAATTCTTTATAATTCAATTGTTTCCATCATTATTGTGATTAAACAAGTCAGCTAACAATTATCCACGTGATTTATGAATGTTCATTTTATTTTTTATACAGCACGCTCTTGAATTAAAATTGAGCCGGATTACCTAAATCCATCAACAATTACTTACACAACGTGTTTAATCCTTCTTATTTGTGCAAAAGTTTAGCTCTTGTTAATCAATAATACAACTTCAATTTAGACTTAACTTTCGATTGTAATATTATCGGAGGGCGTACACCGATTAGAGACTATATTCCAAATTTATCCAACAAAGACATTGTATCATTAAGAAATAAGAATATAATTTTTATGGATCAAATTGTATCCCCGGACGGTAACTACCTTCAAACCTAGTCCGAGATTAAAAAATATCGCGAAAAGAATTTCAAAGGCTGTATACCAAAATGGGTTCGTCATTTAGAAGAAAATTACATTTTAAGTAATTATCGCCGCCTCACATATCTTTTACAAGATTCAACCTGATTTACCGATCCAAGAATCAAATTAGGCGTTCACAAACCTAAATTTAAATGGTCTGTTCATTGGGACAACAGTCTGAACTCTGAAAGCTGCTCCTATTATAGGCAAAACTTTATTGCAAGAATCCTTTCAACATCAATCGGTTTCGTATATAGAACATTATATACCGGTGACTAATCATCAACATCACGATTTGACACCTAGGCGCCAGCCTCTGATCCTTATACCTTGTTCTCATTGCTCGCTAAATTCTTATTTTCCTCATGACGTACAAGCAAAATGTGTTATTGCCGTGCGTACTGCTCAACTAACTACTTTTTAATGTTTTTTCGCAATCTGCATCAGAACACAAGTTTTACAAACGTACTATACCCTCACCCTATGTAGTCTCAACTAAACCTTTATTTAGTATTAGATACAGTGGCGGTCAAAAATATTGCATCACTTTTGACTTAAATTCACAATATAAATTAAATATGGTAGTATAATAAATTTATATTTATTTTAAAGCTTGAATGTTTTAAAGTTATTTACTTGCCTGATTCATAGAAAAATTTTGCATAAATTATTTATTTTGTAAAATATGAATTTTCAACTTTTTACTAAGAGTAGCTATAATAAAATAAGCGTCAGAATTTGATTCTATAAGTGATATAGAGCTCATATTTCAAAAATTGTAACGATTGAACCAGTAGTTGTGGAGAAATTGGCTGTTAAAAATTACGACAATCGCTATTTTACATACTGTATGTGTAACCTAGATTTTCACCGATTTTTACAATTTTTAAGAACTAATTACTGATTCGATTTTGGAATATAAGCTTTATATCACTTAAAGAATCACATTGTGCCATTTATTTTATTGTAGTTATCCGCAATAAAAAGTTAAGAATCCATATTTCTACAAATTAAATGATTTATACAAGATTTCTCTATGAATTGGACAAAAAAATAGTTTTAAAATATCTGTTGAGATTCACGCTTTAAAATAAATATAAATTTATTATACTGCCATTTGTAATTTATATTGTAAATTAAGTCAAAAGTGATGCAATACTTTTGAACGCCACTGTATATAGCTTATTAAAGATTCTTACTTTATAATAATACTGCCCCTTTACAAACTAATTTGATTCTTCGAACTCTTGCTCTGATTCTACTCAATCCCTTACAGTAATTCAAAATCAAATTGAACTTTTATGTCAATCATATATTAGACAAACTCCTTTTAATATAGCCTCTCAATTTAATATTCGGATTTTATATGGCTGGCTACAGAGTACAGACACATCAGTCCAGCCCTTAACTTACCTTCAGGATCAACAGTATTCCTCCCTTAACTTACCTTCAGGATCAACAGTATTGTTAAGGTCAGTTCTTTGGTGTTTATAAAAATAAACGAAAGATTAATTAGGATAGGCAGAAGGTAGATATGTATAAATGAATATAACAATTATTAACACAAGGTTAATAAACACAAATCAACTCCAAATTACAATTGACCAATTTTACTTCAAATCCAATCAGATGTGAATAAAGTATTGCACTCCCAATGGCAAATACGATCAGACACAAATAAAGGATTGAAAACAATAAATGACAATATAACTACGGGTTAAGTGTATAT
>JADRCO010001103.1:0-22554 GCA_021464525.1 Rhizophagus sp. LPA8_4_AMF
AACGGGCAAGTTTTTTTAATTTTTAGCGGGTTGGGTGTGAATATGAGAAATTTCCCTAATGGAAGAATTATAAAAAAGAATTGTGATTTTTAATAAATTTTACATTCTGTTCTAATTTTAAAATTATTTAGACATGAATATAAGATTTCTGTTTAACATCTGAACGACTGCATACTGTATAATTTATAATTTATTTAATTTATAAAGATGCATGTGATAATTTACAAAACTTTAAAAATGCCAATTCGCAACTGATTATTACCACGTATGGTAACATTATAATAAAAATCTTTTAAGACGCCTAAACATAAATATCGTTATTTATTCATGGCAGCATCAAATTCGTCCGCTCAAATATCGATAGTGACAAAATCATCTTTTTTCAATGTTTTATTTACAAACTATTGCATATTGAACTTAATTAATATTTTACCTATAAAAATTAATTTTGATTTGGATTATTATAATCGATATTGCAAAAAATTTTTAAATAATGTGAAATTCTGTTCTATCAAATTTCATATAATATGCCGATATGCGTAACGATAAAATCAAACTTTATAATTAAAATTATTTAATTAATAAATGTACACTATCTGTAAATTATTAAATTAATCTTTGTCATGTGCTGAGATCAATTTTATTGGTTCTATTATGTAGATCATCACGTGTAATGGTAATTCGAGATTTTAATATATGATTTGATTCTTTCTTCACGCAGACACGTGATGAAAGAATTTTTGTAATTTTAAGTCGAAAAATAAAAAAAATTATCATGTAAAGAGATCGTTTGTACCAATTAATCAGCAATCAGTTGCCCATGAATGATAATTTGTTCTCAAATCGATGACATAGAGTGGGAATTTTCGTGACGCAAGTCAATGTATTCCTAAGTTGGAAAAAATAACCATGATAATCATGATAGAAAAAATAACCACAATAACGTTTTTCTTCTGAACTAATTTTTAAACTTTTGACAAAATAATTATTCATTTGTTTTGACATCCCATAATTTCAAAATTTCCAAATTTCGTTATAAATTGGACACTAGTTTGTTGAGAAATAATCAATATTTTTAAATACAACATCTAAATTTCTAACTTTTTAAAATTTTTTAAATTCCTAACGCTTACGATGCAATTCATTTTCATTTTTTTAAAAAATAGATAATTTCAAATATTAAAAAAAAACGGTTATTAAATTTTTTTAATAATCAGTTTTTCTTCCCAACCGGGTTCTTCCCAAAAGGGCAAGTTTTTTTAATTTTTAGCGGGTTGGGTGTGAATATGAGAAATTTCCAAATTGAAGAGTTATAAAAAGAATCATTATTTTTAAAAAATTTTATATTTTGTTCTAATTTCATTATTTAAATATATGATATGAATATAAATAAATTATCGATTTCTGTTTAACATCAGAACAAATGTATATAATTTATAATTATTTAATAAAAATAATTATTTTATTATTGAATAAAATTTTGTGCTATAAATTTATTAGATGCGATAATTGACAAAATTTTTAAATTGCTAATTCGCGACTGATTATTTCGCATTACTTATTTTTTTTCCACTCCTTCTTTCATATTCTTTACAACCTTATACATCAGATAAAACTTAAGAAAATATAGAAAAATATCATCTATAAAAGTTATTTTTTTGTTATTTAAATCAACGATTAATATTATTGAATTGTATATTTACGTAAGATTTATGTCCAAAAATCTATAGGTTATTAGCAGTCCTAAAAGCGGATTGTACTGTACGTAGAAATACTATGCTTTATATAGTTTGAAATTGGCAACTGTTGTTGCTTTGAATCCATTAAAAAATACTCATCCCTAAAAAAAATAAATTCTGGAAAAAACTCCGATAAATGATCATTTTTCTAGTCACGTGATCATATTCTGAAAAATTTTTTATGGGATTATAAAGTGTGCGATTCTAGTTTATATATTAATAACCAATGAATATAAATATCTTCACTGAGACATGATGAATGATTTTGTTAAAGAACGAAAATAAAAAAATAAAAATAAATATTATCATGTAAAGAGAAATAAATACATTTTACCAGAATTTAATTCATGAATGCATGAATGATAATTTTAAATTATTGGTATAACGTTTATTTTAACTTACAAAATTTAAGTTGATTATTATTATCATTATTACTTCGAAATACAATTAGGCTACAAACTTCTCAAACCAACTTTGATTTGCAATTTTAATGTTTTCTAATTTATTACTTTTTTCAATTAGTTTTTTATTTCCGGTCTTTCAACACTTTTAGTTGCTGTCTTTCGGAATCAAGATTTTTTTTGTGATACAAGTCTTTGTATTCCACAAGTTAGTAACAATAACCATGATAGTCGTGATAGACATAACCACAATAACGCTATAAGTCTTTCATTTATTTGACATCCCATAATTTCAAAATTTCTAGATTTCTTTATAAATAGGCCATTAATTTGTTGAGAAATAATCGATTGTTTTTTTTCAATTTTTGGCGGGTTGGGTGTGAAAATGAGAAATTTCTAAATGGAAGAGATATGAAAAAAATTATGATTTTTAAATTTTATATTTTGCTCTAATTTAATTATTTAATTATTTAAATATACTATGAATATAAATAAATTATCGGTTTAACATCAGAATAAATGTATATAATTTATAATTTATTTAGTAAAAAGATTATTTATTTTTGAATAAAATTTTGTGCTATAAATTTATAAATTGACAAAACTTTAAAGTGCAAATTCGCGATTGATTATTACGTATGACTTGTTCAGAACTTTACTTTGAGGTAGCGTCAAAATTTGTCACGTTCTTAGACGGATTAAAATACTTTACAAGCATTGATAGTGATATATAAAATCAATTTTTTTTCCAACCCTTTTTTCATATTACCTTTACAAACTATCACATATTGAACTTAACATAGAACAATTTACCTATAAATTTTATTTTTTTGATTATTGATTATTATAATTGTAATATCCGATATGGTAAAATTTTGATATACCGGAAATTCCGAATTTCACGTAATATGTGTAGCAATAAATTATAACTTTGCATTTAAAAATTAATTGTATATCTAATATACGCTAAAATTTAGTATATCTAGCGTCTTGTTATGCGAGGTCAATTTTATTGGTGACATGTGTTCTGATCTATTTTATTATGTGCTGTTTGTTTCGTTATAGCGATTATCGAGATTTTACTAGGACCCCGAAATATATAGGTGCCTTCAAACTTTTTACTAATAGCCGTACGCAAGGGTTTTCTATAAGTTTAGTACGCAAAATTATCTCCTTACTTTGCCGGGATAATTGGAGCAAATTAATTTCATAACCTCCGATCATCATGTGATTTACCTATTGTTTTGTTGAACGTTTATCGAAGAATAGTTTTTTAAAAATAATGAAAAAAATTCAATAACTTTATATATATATGGTTAACCAAATTACTAAAAATACGCAAAATAAACCAAAAAACCTGTTAAAAATACGTATTTAAATAGTCTGACCGTGGTTAAAAAATCCTCAGGTTGTACGCAATCAATACCTAACCCCGTAAATTTCTCTATGTTGGCGACGCAATTATGCACCTTACTCCTACATATATATTTCGGGGTCCTATCTTACTAATATATTCCATTATATCGAAACTACAGTATTAATATATATGATTTGGTTCCAGAAAAATTCTGATAAAAATCCGGTTCCAATTTATTGAAATTTCGTTATGTCGAATCGTCACTCAGTCACGTGATGAAGGAATTTTTGTAATTTTGTCGAAAAATAAAAAAATTATTATGTAAGAGATCGTTTGTACCAATTCATCAGCATTTAGCTCATGAATGATAATTTGATCTCAAATCGATGGCATAGAGTGGGATTTTTCGTGACGCAAGTCAATGTGTTCCTAAGTTGGAAAAAATAACCATGATAATCATGATAGACAAAATAAATTTACCACTGCGTAACCGTGAAAAGTGCATTTCACGTGATCATAGTAAATTTATTCTTCACTTCCGTCACACCCCTCCGCGTTTTCATTGTTTATATTTAACTGAGGGACTTAGTTTTTTTCGAGTAGGCAAAAACTTATTTGTCACTTGCTTATTTGTCATCTGCACTTTCACGTGTTAGTGCATAATGCCGTAATGCCGGCCCTGTAGGTGCTTTTTTTCACGGTTACGCAGGGGTAGTTGACAAAATAACCACAATAACGTGTTTCGTCTGAACTAATTTCTAAACTTTTGACAAAATAATTAATCATTTGTTTTGACATCCCATAATTTCAAAATTTCCAAATTTCGTTATAAATTGGACACTAGTTTGTTGAGAAATAATCAATATTTTTAAATACAACATCTAAATTTCTAACTTTTTAAAATTTTTTAAATTCCTAACGCTTACGATGCAATTCATTTTCATTTTTTTAAAAAATAGATAATTTCAAATATTAAAAAAAAACGGTTATTAAATTTTTTTAATAATCAGTTTTTCTTCCCAACCGGGTTCTTCCCAAAAGGGCAAGTTTTTTTAATTTTTAGCGGGTTGGGTGTGAATATGAGAAATTTCCAAATTGAAGAGTTATAAAAAGAATCATTATTTTTAAAAAATTTTATATTTTGTTCTAATTTCATTATTTAAATATATGATATGAATTATCGATTTCTGTTTAACATCAAACGAATGTATAATAAAATTTATAATTATTTTTAAATAAAAAGTACTATTTTATTATTGAATAAAATTTTGTGCTAAAATTCATAAAGATGCATGCGATAATTGACAAAAATTTTAAAGTATAAATTCGTGATTGTATGATAGCATTATATTAAGAATCTTTTTTTTAAGACACTAACAATAAAAACCGTTACTTGTTCAGAACTTTTTACTTTGAAGTAGTGTCAAAATTTTATCACGTTCTTAGATTAAAATACTCTACAAGCATTGATAGTGATATATAAAATCAATTTTATTTCAATATTACCTTTACAAACTATTGCATATTGAACTTAACATAAAACATTTTACCTATAATTTTGATTATTATAATTGTAATATCCGTTATGGTGAAAATTTTTATATACCGGAACTCATATTAAATGATGTGAAATTCTGAAATTTCATGTAATATGTGTAGCAATAAAATTATAACTTTTGTATTTTAAAAATTAACTAAATTAAAAAAGAATGTACGCTGTATATCTAATATATGCTAAAATTTAGTATATCTAGCGTCTTGTTATGCGAGATTAATTTTATTAGTGACATGTGTTCTGATCTATTTTATTATGTGTTATTTGTTTTGTTATAGCGATTATCAAGATTTTACTAATATATTCTATTATATTGAAACTATTAATTTATATGATTTGATTCCAGAAAAATTCTGATAAAAATCCAGTCCCAATTTCCATTATGTCAAATTTCACTGTGTATACTGGATTTCTAAAACAGGCTGTGGAAGAGAGTAAAAGACATGATGTTGAAAATGCTGAACTAAAGGCAAATCAAGGAGTTGGAGAAAAGCAAGGCAGTTTCTTCAGCCAAGAATATTAGGTGTGATGTTGAGATTCTAAGATTAAGGCTGAAGTAGTGAAACTAAGAGACAATAATAAAGAGAACAAACAGCTAATCCAAGAATTTTTCCTGAAAAGGTTGTTGATATACAGTACCTAGCTCTTCCCCTTGTGAAGGCTCCATTCTAGATCAGCTTAATAATGCTGGGCAAAGTACCTTTTGGCCATCTTTATCTATGAGTTGCCAGAACTATTAGGAATAGCCAAATAGGAAGCTTGACAACAATTCAACTTCAAGGTAATTAATTGTTTTGATTACATACAAATTTTATTACAAAATATCTAAATAATATTTACTCACATTCCATTTAACTGCAAAAAAGATAAGGAAATATGGGTCCATTATGGTGAGACTCAAGTCATCTCCTTTGAACAAAAAAAACTGGTGGAAAAAAATGCATATCATTCACATCATCTCAAAAAGTTAATCAAAGATCAGTTTTAATATTCTCTTAAAGACTTTCAAAAGAGATTATCTACCTTTACAAAGGAGAGAATATTTTAAAAAGTAATACATCTATTGTTAGTTTATTTAATACAAGAGCTGAGACAGCTGTTAAAACATTAGAGATTATCATACTTAAAGAAAATGGTACAGTGCATAATGGCTATACTTAATTAGTATCTTATAGTAATAATTGATCAGCATAAAATTGCTAAAAAAAAAAAAATTTTATTAATATTTTAAAAAATTAACTGATAACTTTTAAAGTTTAAGACTTAAACTTTAAAAGTATCAGTTAGAATTTCTTAAAAATAAAAATTGGCTGAGTTTTGGTTTTTTAAAATCTGGTAAACTTACTATATAATTAAAAATTGAAACTATCAGATTTTTGTAAAACCAACCACATTGAATATATAAATATCAATTATTTTGCATTTTAATCTTTTTTTAAAAAAATATCACAAAAAAAAGCTAGCAAATCACAATTCAAATACAGGCAATTTGTCAATAATAATAATGAATTTGTTTTTTTTTATTCAGATGATAGTTTCAATAATAACTTTATTGCTGAAAAATTAAGTTTGATTTGGTTTAATAATACAGATAGTAATGTAAAAAAACTTATATCAGAAATTTTAGAGTAACATATTTTTAAAATATGGACTTTCAGAAAAATTTACTAAAGTTGCTAAATTTTTATAATTGATAACTAACTTTTTTAATTATTTAGAAATAAAGAAAGATATAATAATGAAAATAAAATAAAATAAATGAATTAGAAGATAAAGATGGATATACCAATGAAAATAATAATGAAATGAATAAATTTGTTAAAGATTATATAAATATTGATGAATCAGATAATGAAACAGAAAAAGAGAAATTGAAAAATGCTAAATTAGAAGATGAAAGTGAAGTGAAATAGATAATCAGAACTTGTATTTTGGTATTCTGGATTTTATTTTAAAAAATAAATAAACTAAATGAATATTAGCTAACATTTGTTAAAAAAAATTTTTTTTTTAAAAATGGAATTTGAAGTATACTATATCTTTGGCATTTTGAATATAAAAAATAAAATTTTCTCAAAGGTTATCTTCAAAATGCCAAAGAAATAGTGAAATAAATAGGAGAAATGGTGTTTGGCATTTTACAAAAAATTCTTTTTTAATTTAATATTCCTATTAGCTGAATGTTTACCTTAAATTTGTAATAAGTAACTTCTATTAGAAGTAAGCAAGATCCTACCATAAAGAGGATCCTGAACAATACATAGATAGGTAACAATAAAATTTACTTAACTATTATATAAAATTTTTTATGAAGTCATCTTTGATTTTGCTTAGCAAAAAGCAAAATTTTTTAGTATTCATATTTATAAATGTGTAATAAAAAACAAAATTTATTGAACTTAGAGAAGTGACACTTATTACATAATTATTAAAAGAGGGGAGGGGGATAGTTAAAATCTTACATTATACTTAATATAATAATTTGATTGGCTGTTAAATCTGACAAGAGGGGGAGGAGGTAAGTTTATATTAAACTAAATATGACATAATATGTGTTACTGCCTTCATATATATTTATTTACATATTGGAAAAAAATTATACCTCTTAAAATCAGTGATATGTAAAAAATTTGGTTAAATAAACTAACAATCTATATTTTTTAAAATTGAGAGTATTTTTTTGTTTAAAAATATTACTATTTATTTTTCTTTTTTTTTTTATAGAATTTAGTTTTAAAAAACTTTTAGAATTTTTAGAATAGAAAGATATGTGAAATTTTGCATGTTTATTATATAAAAAATATTTTTTAGATATACATTTTATAATATTTTAAAGATAATATAAAATTTCAAATGTTATGCAAAAACATAATTTAAATATAAATTAACATCATAATTTGCTTATATCTTAATATCTAGTAATCCAAAATTATTGATTTATAGTTCATTAGTTTCGTCTTATTAAGAGAAATCGAATGGTGATAATTTCATATCAATAGAATTAATATTGACAGAGTTACTCAACTTTAAGATATATTGCATAACATTTTAGCATTCAGTGATCTTATGTCAATGATCTTTAACTCATTAGATTCATCTCATCAATACAATTCAAATGGTAGTAAAATCATATCAATAAGAGCGATATTGACAGAATTATGGAACTTTGAAGGTTTACATTTAATTATTTATATTTTTAATGTAATATTTTAAAAATTTATATAACCTTTAAAAATTTATATTATTAAAATGTAGAAAGTGGCGCGGTAATTTAGGTAGATCAATTTGTAGATCAATTTTGACAATTTCAATTTTTTCAATTTTTTCAATTTCTTTAATTTACTCAATTAATTTAATTTATTTTATTTATATATTTTATTTATTATTTTTAGTTTATTTTATTCCTTTATTATTTCATTTTTACTTTTATTATAAATAGTGTTGGAATTTTACTTAGATTTAGAAAGTCAGATCGTAAGAGTATAAGGTCGTTAATTGTATTGTCAGTAGTATTTGAATTATACGAAAAGAGTATTATTCCTAGTAATATAATTCAAGATAGTTTAATTCTGCCAACAAGGAATTTACTATATTTTTCATTGTGTGTAAAAACCTTCATTATTTTTTAATAATAAAACCTAATTTTTTTAACTGAACATCCAACATTATATTATCTTGCATGATTATTTACAAGTCTCTTCCATATTGGTTAAATTCTAGTTAAACTGTTAAAGCATTAAAGTTTCAGTTCTTTAATTGCTGACAGGCTAACAATATCTAAAAATACATATAAATATATTTACTAATATTTTTTATTACTTTTTTAAGGATTTTAACTTTAGAAGACTTTAGAATGAAAAGAATCTTAAAATACTTTTATATAGTAAATATTAAAAAAAGTGAGTTGATTTTTACTTTAAAAATATTTATTAATATTTTTTTTATTTCTTAAGAATCAGCCTAGATATATAATAAATATTAAAAAAAAGTAATAGTTTTTATAATACTTTCATGTATAATAGTATAGTATTTTTAAATTTTTTTTTTTATTTATTTTTATTTATAATAAATATTAAATTTTATACTGTTGCTAAACTTAACTGTGGTTATTATAACCACCCTGGTTATTTCACCATCTTTTATGGTTTTATAGCCATATATACATGATTAAAACACCATACCGTATGTCATGTGATCTATATAATTTGTACTATGTTGACGAAGAGAAATAATAAACTTGTTAGTAAATTTTATTTCTTTATTACATTGACTACATATTATTTAGTATATTAATATTATTACAACAGAATCTCTACAGCCTACACTATAATAAAACTATACATTAATCTATACATTATTATTACAATTCTTTTGATAATGACCTAATTGCCCACATTTTCTACATTTTCGCTGTCCATGACTAAGATTCGCTTCAGCTGCAGCCACACTTGCTTCCACATTTTGTTCATTAGCTTGATTTATATTCGTAAGTTCTTTAAAAGGCCTTTTATTTCTATTAATTTCCACTGCACTTTTCAATCTTTTAGGTGGACGTCCACGAACATTATATACAATTGGGTTTGGAATATAATTAGGATCATTTTGATACGTTCCATTAGTTTGTTGAGTATTAAGATGAATATGAGAAGACATAAACCTATTACACATCCCAATTAATTCATCAACAGAATCAGTCTTAATTGCCAGATTCAACGCTTTTGTTACACACTCATGTCCCGCAATAAATTGCTGCTTTTGTTTTGATAATTTTTTTACTGGTTCTGTTTCAATAGTTTTTCCTCTCAATGTACATAAAATCTGACACTTTGATGTTATTAGATTATCAATATAAGATTCATCCTGGACAATACTAAATGATTTTGTTACTGAAGTATCTATTGTTGAATCAAAAACTTTATCATCATTAAATCATCTACGATTAATTAAAGCCATTGTAAAACATGCATTACTGGTATATCTCATTAAACAAAAAAAATGTCGACAAGGTATTCCAAAGTTAATAATTGTAAAGCATGTGCATAAGAAAGAACCATCATTTAAAATTAAAATATGATGATTCCAACTTGAAACCATAGGTCTAATAATCCATAAAGAAGTAATAGATTGTTGTTCTATACATTCCAATAATGTTTTCAAGTTAATTTGCGGTTTTTTATATATTTCTTCAAGAAACCCTTCAGTTGTATCATTAATCTCAATCTGTAACTAAATATTTGATTACAAGTCAGCTTATAATACCATTTAAGCAATAAAAGTAAGTAAATAAGTTATCAAAGTTACTCACATTAATATATTCTTCAAGGTTGCCATCAAATTGTTGAGCTGTATACAAGAAACTTTCAGAAATCTGTGTACGGATCTTGTTATACATATTAGGCAACAAATAACTTTGTATTTCTTCATCAATTGATTTATATATCGTATTATATACTGTTGGTAGTGAAACATTTGGTTGTTTTTGCAATTGTTGATTAATTAAAACATTTTCTGCCTCCAAATTACACCGGCCCATCAGGATATTAAATAATTGACAAAGTCCAGTATTTCGATTTGTATCAGATGCAATAATAGAGTTCATTGCTTCTACTCGTGAGGTACTTTGAATACCAGCAGTAAACATTTTACGATTATAACAATATGCTCATACAGTCTGATTTTGATCTAATACTCGATTCAAATATGGAACTGCTAATGGATAATTATTTTTCAATTTTTCCCAATAGAAATTAAACTTTTCAACATTTAAACTATTTCGTGCTTGATAAAAATCTTTATGAAATTGAGTAAAATTTGATCCCAAAACACTTTTTAATTTCTTTTGAATATTTTGATCAATATGATAAATACAGATAAAATGCACTGTTGTATCAAAAACATTTTTAATAGCTCAGAACATAGCAGGATCTTCATCAGTATATATTGAATGTGGTACAAGATTTCCAGTAGCTATCTTGACATTTTCATAAATCCATCTAAATGTTGCCTCAGTTTCATCATCAACCAAAGCACACGCAACTAATCTTGTATGATTATCACAGTCAATACAAACAATAATATTTAAAGTTAAATCATACCGATTTTTTTTTGTATGTTGAATCATTAATTACAACATCATGATAACGTAACCAGAGTTGTTTTTGTATTGGAGACATCCAAAATATTGATGTAAGTCTTCCATCTGTTTCATCAAAACGAGCTTAATAATACCATTCTGGATTTTTAGTTTAATATTCTTTCAATAAATTAAGTAAATTTGTTGCATCATGTTGTAATATGGTAGGCGTTAAGGGCTTGCATTCTTGAATAGTATTATAAAGTGTTTTGGGATGTATATATTGTTGTGGATATTTTGCTTGCAGCAAATTTCGAATAATTTTAGCACCAATTGAAGGTCCACCATATGTCATATAAAATTTTATATCTGCCTTTATTTCCTCAGAAAAACGTCGATATTTAGGTGAAATTTTATGTATTAATGGATTCAATGCATGATTATGGTCATCATGATACGAAGTTAAATGAATTAAGGGAGATGTTTTAGGCAATTCAAACTAGCTATCCAGGGACATCCGATTGAATTTGAAGTGCGTTGATGCTGCTTTGATATATCAGTTACTTTATTTAGTTTGTAATTACCTGATAAAGTACATGAATAAGTTCTTCTAACAAGACGTTGTGAACCATCCTCTAAGGTAATATAATCTCTCCAACACTTTCTTATAGCAAAACTCTTTGATAGTGCATATTCATCAAAGAATCTATTAACTTCTTCCCATGTATCAAATTCTTTACCAATTCTCAACAGTTGTTCCTCATCGTTTTCATTTTCATAACCACTTTCATAATCTTCATAAAAATTATCATCAGAAACATTATTAAGGAAATCTAAAAAGATATATAAACATACGTGTAAATAAAGCTTTAGTATAATGAGTAATTGATAGCTAAACCTAACCCTAATCCAAATCCTAACCCTAACCCACCTAACCGACTCTAATTAATCCTAACCCTAATACTAACCCTAACCCTAACCCTAACTCTAACTCAAACTCAAACTCAGAACTTTTTAAGCTATACTACTTTAATATAAAGAAAAACAAAAAGAACTCTTAGAACAAGCAAATAAGAAACACACCTTCAGACTCCTGTTCAAACATATCGTAATGACGGATATTAAAGGATAGTATGGTATTAATAATAAAAATGAATTAAAATACACGAAAAAATATCACTTTTTCATGATATTTTATAGGGTAACAAGTAAAATAAGCGAGTAAATGAAATAAATGTGTTTAATGGAAAGATGTGATAAACGAAACAAATGAGGTGAAAAGGAAAGAGCGTGAGAGAATGATTTAAAAGATTATTAATCAATAAAATAGTCTAAATTTATTACGTAATCATATCACATGACAAATTACGTAAATCTCAAAAATTCAAAAATTTAATTTGAAAATTTTAAATTTTAAAATTTTATTATATAATGGTTATAATAACCGGTGGTTGATCATAGTTATTGCCTTTGATTTTAACTATAAATTTCAAGATTAAAATTAAAAATATTTTACAAAAATTAAATAAAATAAATAAGATTTTTAAAGTATTTTACCTTATTCAAAAAACATTTGTTACTATATTGAGAATTTTTAAACCTTTTTAAAATGACAATTTTATTTCCCCTATTTAACCAAGTTACTTGATATACGATACCATATCCTCCTTCTGCTATTTTTTTTACATTTGTAAATTGAGAATATGGTATATAATGTGAACCATAAAATTCTAAATTACTACATAATATACTGGATGGATCGAAATACTTATCAATATTTTTTACATCGTTAGCAAATTTAGCTATATTAAATTCATATAGGATACTAACACGAGAGTAAAGATTTGTATTATCAAAAATAATGGTTGATACTCTTTTGCATTTTTTACATTGAGATTGATTCATCCATTACATTTCAAGTCCTTTGTGAATAAAGTATATATTATTATCGGTTATATTAGATAAATAACTCGATAAACATTCTTTACAATATTTTTGTCCACAAATAGACGTTCGGATGTATTCCTCTCCACAATGAATACAATTTTGATCATCCTCATTAAAAGAAATAAAAAAAATCGGTACGGGACTAGATTTTAATTTTGGTGTTGGATCAAAAGAATTTTCATCATTTAATTTTACAAGTTCCATTATATAATATTACAGTATAAGTAAGTATAGAAAATTCGACATATTTATAATTTTTAAATTCTTATATGATGAATCTATTAGAATTTTCTGTCGATGAATTCGCCATTGTACTTTGGAAAATTCGATTTTAGTTAAAAGTACTTTATCGAAGGGCAAAAATGCATTTATTGCATGATGTTGATCGCATGTCTAACCCTATTTGTTTCATAAAGTTTCTATTTTAATAATTAAATTTCAGTTCTTTTACGTTTTTCTCAACGATACATCCTGTTTATATATAAACTAGTTCACCACCACCATCAACATTTATTTTACTTACATCATCTTCAGTATACTTTACAAACATTATCGTTTCAATTCAAATTAAAATAATTGGAATTACAGTACATGGTTTCTTATAATTAATTAATAAGATATTCTTAAAATGTTTCTCAGACAAAATCTCTATCAAAAAATATTCCAAACGAACCCTTAAAGAATTTCTCAAACAAAAATAATATCTATCAAATAACAAATACTAAAATTTCACATGCATGTCTTTTAATTGGTTGTTAAATATGTTACATAAAGTTCTATACGCCACTATAACCTATTAAAATTACAAATGTGATCTAAATTCTTTTGTTTTGTATATTTATTTATTTTATTATCAAACTATAGCCTTAATTTGTTAACCGTAGGTAGCTAGTTTGATTCAATCTCACAGCTAATTAATGAAATCACGATGCTATTTCCACTTAGTTACAGATCCTTATGAAATACAACTTCAATTACGTTATTTTTAATTTTAAAAGTATATATAAAAAATAAAAATATCAAAAATGATACATCAGGACTCTACCTATTTTTAATAGAGATCACTGTAAAATTTTCAACATTAAATATAAAGTTACTTTAAAATTTTCTCTTTACTAAGTAATTTTACTAAACTTTACAAATTTCTATTAATAAATAAATAATATTAAGAAAAAAATTTGATTTATGTAAAATAGCTATAAGACTGATTTTAATCTGTCCATAATCAAATATTGCATGGAGATGTTTGCAATGCGAGAATGACGATTTTCACCTAAAACTAAACAATTTTGAGATCGTTGCTGTCATATTAATATCTATTGTTTTCATGTTTTAATAATAATTCCATTATCCTGATGACTTTGAATTATTTATTAAGGAGGCCCAGCACAAAAAAAAAAATTGGAATTCCCATGAAAATTATGGATTATTCTCTCGTATCATCATAGCCCAAAAGACGCTTTGCACAATTTACAAATTTATAATTTTATATACATTAGCAGCGAGATACATTCATTATAAATATACAAATTAAAAAAATAAGCTCAACCCATGAAAGAAACTTTATTGATATTTATGATATATTACAAAAAAACTAAAATTACAACTTGTCAACAATATGACTATATAATAATACATCACGCATGTGCTTAACTATTAATTTTACTTTCTTCTTTTTCTTCTTGAACGTCATCTCCATTCGAAATCGTTTTATTATCTTCAAGCTTCGAGTTTGAAACCTTTTTATCATCAGTCTTACAACTTGAGGCAGAATTATAAATATAGGAAATCTTTTTGATAGTATCATCAACACTGCTCCCACAGTTTTCTGCAAATTCGCTAAGGTAATAGGTCAACTCGTCGTTCGAGAGTTTGTTACGGTCTAAGATTGACTTGCTAAAGACATAACAGAATGCGTTCTCAACATTACTCACGATCCCGCTAGAGGAGAATTTATAGTACCAAATGCGGATATCAATGCGAACGAGAGCATTGTTTTGTAATAAGATGTAATCGAATGCTTGTTCAGATTCACCGATAACATTGTTTTTAAATAAGGAATTAACCCCCGCAGAAATAAGTTCTTTGCAGACGTCAATGGTTTTAAGTTTCTTTTTGTCACTCTGGTCACTTGAAGGAAATAAAATGTCAATAGCATTCCCAATAGATTTATCAACTCCTTGATCAACATTAAAAAAGCTGCGCCTATCGCGAAAAATGAGCTTGTCTGGAGTGGATGGGTCTAAAGACATATTTTCAATTGATTCCTCGAACAATTTCAACTTCGTGTCAACGGCTTGTTTGAGGAAATTAAATTGCTCCTTGAACTTGGCTTTGATTTCATCGTCATCCAGTTTTTCAATTAATTCAAAAACTTGACTAATAAATAACATGATGATTTATTTGATTTATTTTACGTATTAAGTGAATTTCATTTCTAGAGTATTTATAATAATTTGGTCTAATAACGAGTTATTTAAAAGTGCGTTTTAGCGAAGTTGTCCATCCTTTCCATATTCTTTTCGGATCAACATTTTACATATTACACAATATTATAATCATTTGGCTAATGGAATCTCGGTGCCAGTTATTGCGGAAATAGTTTTATATTTCTTTTTAAAAATATCAGTAACAATGAAAAATTATTGAGGCGATTATAAATAGTATTCTCAATAAAAAAAGTGGCTTGATTTTGCTTCAATCATGAGATTAGATGACAGTTATCACACGAAATTAATAATATCTGTACGTATACTCAGCAGGATTGTTTATTTTTCTCATGAGAAAATTAAAATTGGACGGTACTTTTAATTGTGAAGTATTAATTTGGTTTTGGATGTGAACAATATAATCATTATTATTTTTAAAATTGTACGGTACTTTTAATTGTGAAGTATTAATTTGGTAGTAAAGCTTTGATTTCTTTTCTTTTTCAAATCAGGTTACTGACATAATTTAGTAAAAAAAAAAGAATTTGATTTGTTACCTAATGATTAAATAAATGTTTATTACAATTATAAGTATGTGAAAATAATGCATATATCCTTCTTTAATAGGAATTGTATTAAGATTAGAATTCTAGAAGGTTAGTTAATATTGTTTGATGCGTTTTGAAAATATTATCGTTGAATCTGTAAATAAAATGATAAGCAAATTTTCGCGTACTGCAACACAAACGTTTAGATAATAACTGATAAAGTTTGTTTACTCACATCAGTACACTACATGCGATGGATGTATGATTATGATAAACTGTATATTCACTTATATTTGTGCACAAAGTCTAAACTTTTTTTTTTGCGTACTTTATTGATTTAACATGAACAGATACAATGTTTCTGTCATATACACCTTTTGACTAATGTATAAATCAATTTAACCTATACTAAAAAATAATCATAAAAAACCTGTAGAGAAGGACGAGTTGCCGAATTACCATCTTTTTTCAGAGGTAATCAAGATCCGTTGCTTGGCTAGAGATTTCACACACGCATGTAATGCGAATGGTATCCAGAACGCCCAAAAATTGGAAGTAGTGCCTGCCTATCTAAAAGGCCCTGCTTCGACATGGGTACAACTAGTACTATCTAGCACGGCGGTACTAAAAATCTTTTATACAGAACGTGTCCTTTTTCGTACACAAACCTAGAATTTATTAATGTTAAATGTTATTTTATTTTATTTTTATTGAAATGCTAGTTAGTAGTACAGGACTACAGGTCAATGGAACATAGTCGACACACAATGTAAATTAACAAATGACTGCTTTTTTTAAAAAATTCTACTTCTGAACAACAAAATTTTTTTGTACCAACTATAAAAAATACACTTTTCAACCCCTTTACTCCAGCAACATTTAAGTGTTTTCAAATCGATTACTACTAATAATAAAAATTGTTAATTATTTAAATTAAAAATATGATATGTTCTTTTCTATTTTCTATCTTACTCCTCTAAGACAATGTGTAATAGTTACTAATCAATATTTCAAAACTACTGATTGGAGTAGCTGATCAATAATAATTTCAGTATCTTTGCTGTGATGTCTTCTTTGCTATTGAACTATTAGATTTGCCCCTTTTAGGAATTCTACCAGTATTCAGCCTTTGAGATAAGTTCTTTTTTGGATTTGTTGTACCTTTATTCCCTAAGGTACTTTTTGAGAAAGCCCTTTTAAAATGCTTTGCCAGATGATTACTTCTTTTCTGCTTAACTGTTAAGGTGTAAGACCATTAGAATTCTTTATATTTATAGTATATGAAGGGAGTTCGATTCCTTATGTTTTCAACAGATCTTTATATTTTTTGAAAAACTTTACAAGTATATTCTTACCCTTAGCATTTTTAATGATTTTGTAATTCTTGAAATTAAAATCCAATAATAATTAGTTTGGATGATTACAAGTTACTGCTTAAATATTGGAATAAATATATTATAAATTTTAACTTGCAAAAAATTACTTTTTTTTTTGTAGTAATGCCAGAATACTGCAGGTTTGTAAATTGCTAAGCACATAAATCCAAAGATTTTAACAAATATCATGTGATTGTAGATCTCTTTGCTTTTTATTTTGCATTTTTCTCAAAATTGTTATTAGTGTTATTCTTTTATTTATTTTAAATAAAAAGTTGTTATGAATTAATTCTTGAACTTTTCTAAAATAAACATATTTATATATATATAAATAATTTAATAAAATAGATAACTGAAAGTTGTATTATTTTGTTTTATTTTTTGGTCTTTATTGCTACTAATTAATATCATTCTTACTTTTTATTGCTATTAATTATATTATTCTTTTTTGTTACTAATTTCATCTTCTTCTATAGCTACTTCTATAGCTATTTTATCTTCTTTTTATCACTATTAACTTCATCTTTTTACTAACTTAATCTTGCTTTTTTTTACTAATTCTATCTTCTTTTTATTGCTAATTTTTTATTTTTTTCTTTATATTTAATTACTAAGTGGATAGACTAGAATAAATTTATATATATAATAATAATATATGTAATATATGATTTTACTTCAGTAAAAAATTATATATTATTATAATAGAAACTTTATATATATGTAATAATTATTGTTCTTTATTTCTATAATAATTAAATAATAAAATCAAAACATTATCTGCTATTATAAATATATAATAAATAATGAATAAATAAATATAATAAATATAATAATTATTATATACAGTATATAGTTTATTTTTATATGGATATTAATCATAAAATATGGTACTAATAATAGTATATAATATGTATATTTTTTATAAGGTTTATATATTAATAAAAGTATATAGAAACTGTATTAATTATATTGTATAGTATTTTTATATTAAAAATATATTAATAGAATACAAGTTTTCATTATACAGTTTTTGTGTAATTTATTGCAATTTTTAGTACATTTATTGTATATTTATTATATAGTCAAATGTATAAAATTTATATAGAATTTATGCAGAATTTATATTAAAAATTTAACTAAATGTTTTTTAGATAAAAATTGAATGGAATTTTTTCATAGAATTATACACTAATACGATCCTTTAATAATTTAACAATTATACTAATTACCTTTTCATGTTACTTCAACTGCCACTTATATAATAAATATCATTCAGCATATATATTATAAAATATTACTTTATCAGTAGTTCAGTACTCTATTCCTATAGTCACAATACTATAAAGATAGTTAAAGTAATCATCATTAAATGCTTGGTTTGCACTCTGTTTATTTTTATTTACCTGAAAAGTGCTTTTGAGTTGTGCCAGATTCTTAAAATAAAAAGATGTTAAAATTTAATCTTTTAACAAGTCATAAAAATAGATAGTAGACTTACCTACTAGGCATAATCAATTTTGATATTGTGTGGTTTTCTTTTAATAATGCAAAGACAATTTTCTGGACTTTTAATTGCATAATCTATTTGGCTTGTTGCATCTTTACCAGAAATATCTTTTTGTAAAATTATAAATATATCTTAAAAGGTAGATTTTTAGCTATAGCGATTGATATGTATAGTATGTACTAATATTGCTAAAATAAATTTACAATGCATAACCTCATTGGTATCAATTATGCTTTCCATATTGAATAATTTTAGAATTATAACATTTATACAATAATTAAAAGTCTTATCATTTTTTCAAAAACTGCAAAAAAATTAGAAAAAATAAGGTTAATATACTTTACAAAAATTTTAAGTTTTCAATCAATATAGAATCAATATAATTAAGTTTAACTTCAATTAACTATATTATTTTGATACTATTTTGATATTATTTCAATACTAAAATTGAAATAATATCAAAATGACATTAAAATAATATTAAAATTACATTAAAATGATATTGAAATGATATATTAAAATTATATTGAAATGAGATTGAAATAACATATTTAAGTTAAATTTAACTATGTTGATTTAATATCATTTCAATATCATTCAATATTATTTTAATATCATTTTGATGTAATTTCAATATCAATCTGATATTATTTTGATATTGTTTAATTTAATATTGAAATACATCAAAATAATATTAAAATAATATTAAAATAATATCAAAACAATATTAAAATGATATTGAAATGCTATTGCTTGCAAATTTCAAGTTTCTGTAAAGTAACTAACTAGTTAGTTATTAATTACTCATTAGAAGTAAACTGCTTGATGTTTATTTTATTTTCCTTTTTTATATAAATTTCTTTCAGTTGTTAAGAGTTTTAACTTTTAAGCAAGAAATAGTTTTTTAATTTTTGGTCAAAACCTTTAATAAATTTTACAAGTGTTATTACAGAATTAGCCTTTAAACTATAACTTCAAAAATCCTTTTTAATTATATCAAGAAAGGTAAAAACAGAAATTTTTTCTTTGTGCAAAATTTTGAAATAGGATTCCTCTAGCTTCAATTTCTTTTTCAAGTATTCAATAAACTCTTCTATATTAAAATTCTTAACTACATGCAATATTGTTCTAGTTGAAATTTCTTCTATTATTAAGGCAGGTAAAGTAAGTAAAGAAGCTTGTAAAGATATAGTTTTATAATGTATATTTATACTTGCAAAAAAAAATATGCATTTGGCTGCAGTTATAGGTAAAGTTGTATTAGTTTATAGATATAAAAGTATTTTTTTATTTTTAAAATAAAGTACTCAAATAGAAATAATAGATTTTTTTGTATCGATTCATAATACTTTTGCCCAATATATATATAATTAAGATGTAGTATAGAATTATTAGGCAATTATATTATATTATCACATTTGACATTTATCAGAAATGAAATTTACGATAAGAATGTAATATATGATTTATTTAAAAAATAAAAAAATATTGCTAAAGTAATTAATACATAAAAAATTTATTACATGATACAGAAATTACAATTATAATAGGGGGGTATAGTGGCATACAGTGATATAAAAGTATCATACTTTAGATTTCTCAGTAAAAAATTGAAAAAAAGTCATTATACACATCTATTTTCTTTTTTCATAATGCTTTCAACTTAAATTATACAAATTTTGAAAGGATATTATTAAATAATACTTTCAATCTGCTTTGAATTGCAGTCTGAAATTCAAAATAACCTTCATTTTTGTGAACTGTAAGGAATTTTTATGAGTTTTTCTAAAGAAATAATAAGACAATTGAGAGTAATGTTTTTATTTATTAGTTATTTCAATTTTTAAATACAAGATCAATAGTAAAAAAATTTATTCTTATATTTGAAAGATGCTAAAGCATAACTTCTGGTTTATACATATTTTAATTTTTTCACAGAAAGATTAACTAAACTTCTACATACTTCTACATGCTTTATATATTATTGGTAAAAGATAATAAGAAGATAAAAAGAATGATTAGCATTATTATTTGATGCCAAGAGTTTTATGAAAGCATATATAAAACAGAAATCTCATATTTTTTCACATGGAGATCTACTTTGCAAAACACATAGTTGGTTTTATGTCTAGTAATCTTGAAATTGCAAGTCTTTTAGCCTTTCATAATATATACTTTTGCTATTACTATTTATTTATAGGGTATATCCTGTATTGCAACTAAAACTCCCTTCACATTTTTCTCATGTTTATTTGAAAAAAAATAAAGAATAAAGATTAATACGTTTTCTTTATTGAATATATGCAAAAATTAATATGACATATAGACTTATTATGTGATCAGCCTATTTTTGTCACAGATGAGTACATGTATTGTAGCTCAGCAAAAAATCTTTCATTTATCAGTTTTTGCTTTTGAACTTTTGAACTAGTTAAGCCTGAATCAGAAAAATCATTGGAAGAAGTACATTATTACTATAAAGTGGGATATCACTTATAATCATCTGGTCTCAAAGAGATTTCTTAGTCCTAACCTTTTTCTCAATACATATGCCTGCAAATTATAGTAGAGTTAGATTGATCAATAACGCCAATATCAAGATTTCGTAAATTTGAATATGAGTTTATAATGTAACTTATAGATTTATCTGTTATCTAATGTGCTTCAACAAAATAAATCTCTTGCAAATCATGACAATTTCCTGCAATTTTAAACTATCTAGATATTTTAATTTACAATACGATCGTGCAACTACATATAGACCTTTATCAGTTATTGTTCAAGTATCCCACATATTGAGATATCTCAAATTAGGATATGCTCCTGCTATTAGATTTAATATATCATCGCTAAAACCTGTATTGGCCTTGAAATTTAAATAGACTAGCACAGTTAATATCTATTATTTCATAAGAAAAACAATTTCACATTCTAAAAAAACCAAGTAATAAGTAAGTATAAATGAATTTAAATTTCTCCTGAAAGAATCATTACTTTTTCAATTGCTTCTTAATTAAATGTTTTTAGTTTTGACACATTATGATGTGACTGTAATTTTGTTGAGAAAATTTATCAAAAGATGACATGTTAATCAAATAATATTATAGCTATTTATGGGTAATCTTTTTGTCCATATTAATAAGTCATCATTAAAATAAAATATTTGATATCTTATTTGATTATATTTGATTATATATTAGGTGGCAAATCAAAGAATTCATAGCTAAATCTTTAAACAAAAACCTATACTGTCATTGTCATGTAAACTTCAACCTGGAAAACGTAACTATTATCTAGACGTAAATAATTGTATGATTTAACCATTTCGATCATATTTCTGTAATGATAAAAAAGATATTTTAGTTTTCAGTGATAGAAGTATGATTCAAATTTTAAATAGATAATTTATTATTGCGCAAACAAAATATGTGCGCAGTACATGGATCACCCCAACTACGAGTATATAGAAAGTAAGTAATGGAAATTGGCTAAGTAAGTAACGTAAAGTCACATGATTTATTTACGTTACTCCCTTAATTACAAGGCACGGAACGTAAATTGATTTCGTAATTAATTTACGTTACTTATCAAAGCCACCTCTATATCACATGATTGGAAACAA
>JADRCO010001104.1:0-22552 GCA_021464525.1 Rhizophagus sp. LPA8_4_AMF
ACCCTTAGTTGAAATATGCATAGTGCAATGCATACTAATTCACCATGATGCAGTCCAACCCTAACTAATCCCTGTACCTTCACACTATTGGTGGTAGTGTCTGCAGTAAAATTCTTTTAATTTTCTGTGATCGGCAGAAATTGAACCTGCGACCTCACCATAATCAGGCTTCATGAGAGGACTCACAGACTAACCAATGAGCCAAGAGTGATCAATCCTGGCCTGGTAATTCTATATTTTTGTATAAATACGTAATTTGTAATCCTGGTAATTAATTACTAGGATTTTTAAAAAATACGTAAATACGTAAATAATTATGTTATGCATAAATAATTATGTAAATCTGGCCAGAATTAAGATTTTAGTCAAATTATGTTTAATATGTTTTAGTTTTTGAATCATTTCTCCGTCAATATTAATTGTAGAGATATGATCTTACAACCATTCAATTCGTCTTGATAAGACGATTCGAATGATACTAAAATCATCAAAATCTGATCATTAGATCAATCTCAGATATTAAATATTTTTAAGTAATTTTGAATCATATTTCTATCAATATTGATTGTAGAGATATAATCTTGCCACCATTTGATTCGCCTTGATGAGACAATTTAAATGATACCAAAATCATCAAAATCTAATCACTAGATCAGTCTCTGATATTATTAACTTTTAAATAGTTTTTGAATTGTATCTCTATCAATATCTATCATAGAGATATGATCTTACTATCATTCAATTCGTCTTGGTAAGACAATTCGAATGATACCAAATTATTGAAATCTGATCACTAGATCAGTCTTTAATATTAAAAATCATTAAATAGTTTTTGAATTGCATCTCCGTCAATATCTATCATAAAGACATGATCTTACTACCATTTGATTCGTCTTTGTGAGGCGATTCAAATGATACCAAAATTGTTAAAATTGGATCACTAGATGCTGAGATATATATAAAAACATATTTAATTATTTATGAATTACGTAATTATTTACATATTACGAATTATGAATTACGTTTTTGGTCAAGAAATTACCAGGCCATGTATAAAAGAAATAGTTAAGCAATTCTCAGCTGATAAAAATGTAACCTGTATTAGGTATTCTACCTTTAGAAGAAGAATAACATTATGCAAATAAATAAGTTGTTTTGCAGTAATGCGAGCCCTAGAAAGGATACTAGCAAAGCAGAAAAATTTAGCTGATAGTTGAGAGACCACAAAGGACTTTGAATTGGACAGGTTAAATCAAATATCCAAGAAATGAAAAAATGAGGAAATAGGCAGAAGAACAATTTCAATAGTAGAGATGTGATTCAAATTAGAAAGATGTAAATTAAAGAAGATAGAAGGTAAGACTGAAGTATTGCAAGACACTATATTAATTAGAAGGACATATTTTTTGTGATTGGCAGCAGTGTTGTTTAATTGATAAAATTCCTTAGTGGTTGCTAGTATATGCTTCATACCAGCCTTGGTCAAAAAAATAGGGGTAGAGTCATCCATGAAAACCAAGTTATTAATCTTAACCTCATAAGATTGCAGCAAGAGTGAAACAATAGAAGTCAAATTGGAAGCACTCTTACAATACAGATCTAATGATTCTGGTGAAGAGCCGTTAATAACGGGTTTAAATAAATGACTCGTAAAAGATAAAAAATAATCTCACTTTGATTAATACTGATGTTAATACAATATAAAGGAAATAGCCCATAATAAGTAATGACCCTATTAGTATAGAATTTAAACAAAAAGAGCAAAAATTAACAAAGAGAGAGAAAAAAGTGAAGATAAGCTAATGTAAATTTCAGCATTCGTAAATCTATAGAGTCAAAAGCTTTTGAGATATCCTGGAATAACATCCATAATGACTTCTTTTCCACTATCGAATCATGAATAATTGATTCTAAAATAGCAATAGACTCCTTACAAGAACTATCAGATAAATCAGTAAAATTGCCTCCTTTAAGAATAGTATATTAGACCAAAACAGCAGACAACCAATTGTAGATGGGTTTAACTAAAGTCTTCCTAATAGTCTTGAGCAAAGTGATGGGCTGAGTGTTCTTTAATTGACAATTCCAATCATACGGTTTTAGTATCAGATAAACCAAGGCTTGTTACCAAAGATCAGGGAGGTTAGCCTCAGAGATATAATGCGTAATTAATTGAAGAAGAAGGGATGATGAAGTGGGTCTTAAATGTTTAAGTAACTCATAAGGAATTCCAGAAAGATCAGTAGCCTTGCTATTAGGCATAGAAGTAGTGTTCTGCATGAATCAAACTTTCTCTGCAGATTCGATTCGATTCAGACTTGACTCAGACTCGATTCAAACCCAAAAATTTTTATCTCGCGATCTAGTGATCTGATTTGAATGATCTTTTTTAATTGATAGATCGCGTTGCCCTGATCAAAATAAAAAAATGATTATCCAAATTGGACTGTTAGATCAAAAGTTATTCGTAAATAAAGTTTTTACTCTTCAGGATCAATCAGGGCTACACCGTGTTATGAATTGATTCGTGCAGAACACTACATAGAAGCAACAACTGAATTCCATTTTTCAATAGTAGGAGGAGAAGAATATGTTGATAAATGTCCAGATTGATAGAATCATCAGAAGAATAAATATCAGCCTATCGAGAAGGTAATTGAGAAATGGTAATAGGAGTAGAACCAAATATTGGCATGCAATTCTGAAAATGCTGAACCATTGTCTCATCAATATCCTAAGACCAATGTAGAAGAAGAACTTGTTTCTATATATATGTGATTTAATACAATAGACTGTTTAGTCTGTGAAAGGGTGGAATCAATAAAAGAGAAAACATCAGTATCAATGTTCATATCTTGTTTAAATAAATGTTGTTAACAAGACTAAATTAAAATTTTTGATCTTGTAGTAAAAGTAAATTGATGTACAATAATTTAGAATATGCGTAAAAAGATAATTGAAACGAGACCAAATCAGAGGTATGCAAACTACTGAAAGAAGAATGGATGAGATCTGTAAGGAAAGCAAAAGAAGAAAAAGAAGAAAAAAAAGTAATAAAATCTTGTAATTGTATAACAAAAGATGGTTAGCGACAGAATAAAGAATCACTAACAATTGGAGAAGATTTAAGGTATCAGTTCAACAAAATAAGAAATTGGGTAACCATGTAATAGGCAGAAGTGAAGTATTCCAAAGAATCAGGCTGTTTGGAAGTATAAGAATTAGAAATACAGCCAACCTCCTTTATAGTCACACTCCTTAGAACTGAAAAAAAAGAATGTGATTATAAAAAAAGTCATATGTTGTGATTATAGAGGAGGTTTTTCTAATATGTTTATTAGTACATTGGGCCAAAATAGGTGTGCTTATAAAGGAAAATTTTATATGATGTGATTATACAGGAAGTGACTATATAGGGGGGTCAACTGTAGTAACTTGAGGAAGTGAATCTCAGGCAGCAGTAAAAATGATTTAGTGTAAGCTTTACATTGGCGATTCAAGGATCAAAAAGCAAAGTTGAAAGATAAAGCTGAACATAAAGAATCTACACGCTCCTGAAACAGATCCTAATGATCAGAATTGGCAGTTAAAAAGCGGAATATCTATTTCTTATTACGTGACAGTCTGGAAAGAATAAGTTCATTTGATGGTAGCTGTCAAAAAGGTGAAAGCAATATACATGTTGCCAAAATTTAAATGTAAAATCCCAAATCCCAAATTACTATTAAATTACTATAATGTCAAATCCCAAATCCCAAATCCCAAATTAATTTACTATAATTATAGCATCCCAAATTAATTTTGGTAATATATATAGAAAGCAAAGTGCACAATGATCAGATTATGATTTGAGGGAAAAATAATATCTTTGTTAAAGATTCTAGAAGCTAAAGTATATTGTTAAAAGGTGAGGCAAGACTAAATATAATCAACATGAGTTGAATGGTTACCAGAAAAATAAGTACCAAGGGCTGGGTAGTTAGAAGGAATGATTTCAGAGTAATGGTGATCTAAAAGATAAGCTAGAAGATGATACTGTAACTACCAAGTAATATACAAATCATTAAGATAGAGAGAATAGAAATTATCTATATGTATATTAAAATCACTTAACACAACATGATAAAAACTATTAAGTAAAAAAGAATCCAACAAAGAAAGTAGTTGAGAAATAATAGAAGAACGAAGAATAGGATTATTGCGAGGTGGAATATAAATCACAATAACCTGCAATTTAATAGAACCTTTAAAATATAAATCTACCAATAAAAGTTGGGAAGAATGAAAAGTATAAGACTGTACATGGGGTCATGGGTAGCAAAGGATGAATGTAAAAATAAAGAAATTCCATCAAAAGAACAGGCAGAAACAGTTGAATCAATAACTGAATGAAAACCTGAATAATTTGTCATAAAAGAAGAGTGAAATTTCATATGTTTGAGAGATAAATGGGTATCAACAACGCCACATATAGCAAAATGATTGATAAAAAATAAATTATGAAGTTCTTGTAAAAAGATTGAAGGGGAAGAAGCAAAACTGCAAGACCATTAACATTAAAAGTAGCAATCGAAAAAGAATGATCATTTAAAGGGTTGAAGGGAAGAAACTCTTAAAAATGAGAACTTTTTTTGATTTCTAAATACTACAAGTGACTTTACCAATGGTCTTACATGTTATTACCTTTTAGTTGAATAGTTAGAAAAAGCTAATAGTAGACCAGTACACTTATGAACAATTTTTCTTTAAACACATAGTTATTGACTTAAGATTTTTAGATATTTTTTCGTCTATGTCACCTTTTTTTCTACCTTCTTTTTGCTTTTCTTTTCCACCTTTTTTTCCAAAAAGGGTTGTTTACTTGGTTGGCCTTATTCAGAAAGCCATACTATATTACAAACTAAATCTACTTCCAGTTTCAATTTGGACGCGTTTTTGACACATATTATTGCAAACAAAGATAATTTTTACATACAAAATTAACAAATCAACAAATTAACAAATCACATGATTTGGATGACCTATACTCTTTTTTGGATTCTAACCCTTATTGGTTTAACATTTGACTATAGATCTTCCTACATTCAAATGGAACATTATATGCTAATACCTTTAAATTTGATTTGTACTTGGATTTGCAACTCATTTTTAGATGGTTTTTTACACCACGATAAAAAAGAACAAAGATAAATAAATAATTTACTCTGATATTGCTGGTTTTTTTTTGGTTTTATTTTTCATTTTGTATAGATTTTATTTTATTTTTTTCTTTTATTTTTCTTTATTAGTATAGAAATTTCTTAGATGTGTTTGTATGTCTACCTATTAATTTAGTTTAAAAGATATGGAGCTCTTAATAGTTTTCTGAGCATTCATTTTTGATTTTTGATTGAGGTTCTATCTACAATAACTAACTTAATATCAATAGAAGGATTTATCAAGCATATCATATACGATAATGAAAGAATTAATTTCATTACCATACAATTGGCTGGAGGATTCTACTTCCATATAATCGCAATGCACAATACTTTGTGAAATTTCTACTTCAGTGACCATGTGCAGATAATAATGGGGTTATGTGAATTAGTAGTATACTTTTTATATTTTGAAGGGTCAATAAAAGGTTATAAAATTGCAGTACAGCAGCTTCTTGAACATCAAGTTCCTTTGACTATAGGGCGGTTCTGTTAAGATAGGTTTTAGTTTCAAAATTCTACCCATATAGGAATAAGATTTCACTAACAGTGCACATATGGGGTTTACTAGAATAACAGATGATGTTATATTTAATTATATTAGATAGCTAATTTTCATTTTATTACTATTTATAAATTACAATAACTCTAATAAAGTATAATATGCACTGCAGAAAAAAAAATAATAATTATTAGCTGTAAAATCTTAACCAATAATCAGATTTCAATAAAATTTATACTATTCAATTCCTTTTATTGAAATGAATCAAAAGGTGATAAATATATATTTTTAGGTTTAATATTAACAGAGACAATATATATTTTATTAAAATTAAATTTTTAAATTAATCAATCAAAATAAAACAATAAATAACAAAAAAAATTTGTAAGAATAATTAAGAAAGGCCTAATTTGCCAAATATATTATTATAATTTCATAAAAATTAATCTAATTTACTAAACTTAAAAATATAATTTTTTATACTAAATTATACTAAATTACTAAAAATTTAAATTAAACTTTAAATTAAATTTGAATTAATTTGCTAAAATTAAAATGTAATCTATATATGTATTTTTTTAGAATCCTTTTATTTATTATAAAAATGAATTTAAATAAATATATCCAAATCTAGTAATTGAATATTTGAATTTATGTGATTTTTAAATTAATGAAAAATTCTTAATTTTCTTTATTTAATGGTATAAAAATTGCATAAATTGGTTCAATGTAATAAATACATTTAATAAATTTAATATAATAAATAAACTTTTAAATAATGAATAAAGTTATAATATACAAATAATCCAGTATTTTACTAAGTTTATTAGAAGAAACTTAAGCTATTTACATATTATACAAATTAATACAATCTTTAAAAACCTTAAAATCTTGTGAAATTTGGTTTTTTTTTAATACTGTTAAATGTACTTTAAAACTCACTAAATTTACTTACTTTTCTATAAATAACTTATTAAATCTTAAGATACAAAAGGAAAGAAAACACATTATATTACAAAGAAAAACCTAGTATCTAGGATTTAATAATTTATAATAGAAGAAAATTAGGTTACAATAACTCAATTACTTTTTTGAGTAATTTCCAAAACTTTAAAATATTACTATATTATAGATTGGATCTGATAATTTTGATAATTTTTCTGGCATTATATTTTTATTGTTTTTTATATTGCACTAGAATAACATTTTAACTTTAGTCATCCCTTTCCTTTATTCTAGTATAATGTTTAATTATTTCAGATATTTTTAGGATCAATTTCACAGAAATCCCTTTTTTTATAATCTTCATTTAATGCGGACCATGATGCCTATTTCGGACCTAATTTAGAAAGTATGTGCGAAATTTTTTTTTTAAAAAAAAATGATTTTGGCTAATTTTTATTTTAATAATTATTTGGTATATCAAATTTGATCGTCAAATTAATTATCAAGAAAAATTTTGTGGTTTAGGTTTGTTGAAACCATTGTTTGACCTTCCCCTAAAAGAGAAAAAATTATAAAAAAAAATATATGTTGTCAAGTTCTTTATATGGAAAGATAAACATCAATGGTTGAGATAATCAGTATAGATAAAAAAATTTTTAGTCCCAATGTCCTTTTGTTTCATATATTTAATTGATAATCTTGCTCAATGTTACGTTGAATTTGAAACTCGTTTTAATAAGCAGCCAAAAAGCAACAATGCATACTTTATGAAAGGAAAAAAGGCGAAATTTTGAGTATATAAAAACCCATTTGGTATCTATAAATCAGTTACCCACTTAATAGTTTGTACAATTAGTTGTATTATAAAAGGCAATTATTCACTGCACGAATCATGGAAGCCCAATTTATAAATAAATTATATTAATAAAGAAATCATTAACCCCTTTTTTTTATAAATTTATATTAACATATAAAAACAACAAATAAATAAAAATTATAGCACATGTTTATTAATATTCATTCTCTTCAGAAAAAAAATAAGAATAAGCAAGAACTAAAAAACAAAAATAACCATAACAATATTAGAAATTCGTATAAAAAATTATATAATCATTAAAGCATATATTACTTGTAAAATAAACCAGAAATCCCCCTGAGACGCTCATTAACATTGCAGCAAATTCTATCTATAAAAAAAAGAAAAAAATATACGTTACAAAAATTCTAGAAATCATTGCAAACAAAACGAATTAAAAATTACCACTTCAATGTGAGCCAAGATAATTGGTAAAGCTGAAATTTCATAATTGACCAATTAATAAATAAAATATTGTTTACTGAAATAAATTCATAATACTTACCAATTCCAGAAACAACTAGAATAGATGTCAAAAACTTGCCAAAATCTTTAAATCCATTGCTAATAATAAATAAAAAAAAAGTTAGTCAAAAAATGCAAACTTAAAATATTTAAGGAAAAGTTTTAAATTATCAACTTTGTTTGTTCATTAAAGTAATATATATCATCGCCGCTAGCACATTTCGAGAAAATGAAATTCGGTAGCGGAGCTAAAACAAAAGTTGCAACTAATAAAACAAAAGATGCAAGGATAAGCATAAAAAATGACCAGCAATTAGTTATAATAAACACGAATGTCGGTAGATCTAAATATTTACATCATATTTAACGTACCAACGAACAATGGCCACCAATTCCTAAATAAATCGTTAATCAGTTCAAACCATTAAAAAAAATAAACCATGAAAAAAACGAGCACAAAAAAACCATACTGGTATAATGCTCCCGATAAAATGACAAGTAAGAATCCCCAAGCTAGAATGAAAGATAAGCCAATAATCCTAGAAAATGTTTTAAAGAACCAATGTTAGGGAATGAAAATAGAGCAGAATTTCGCCGTTTACTTCGGCCATTAGAACTTGATGTATGGTTATTTATTTATTTATTAGACGACTAAACCGGATTTCTTAAAGAAATTCTTCCTTGCTTACGCTAACAAAAAAAAAGTAAATATTTATTAATTATTATTAAAAGGTTATTAAAAACTAAAAGAGATAAAGTGAAACACTTTTTACTTTTTAAACCTGCCATTTCTATTTTAAATACTAATTATTTATTTATTGTTCTAGTTATGTCTATTTTTATACCAAGTCAGAGACTAAAATTCATAGAGATGTTTTATGTTTGCCATTTACACATAATGAAATACTGCGGTATTATATAAGATTCTATCGGTTAAAAGTATTAGCTTATGCCGCCAAATTTTATGATTTACAGATTAAATAACCAAAATTTAATAATAGCAGTCAAGGACCTTCTGCATGTTGACTTTATTTCAATATAAAAGGAAATGAGTGACATGCGGCCGCTGCAAGTGTCCTTTTTTGACTTCCTCTCTTTGACGACAAACAAAAAATTTATAGAACCTTTTTTACTTTCTTTTGCGCCCCACCCTTTCATAACTTGCATATAATATAACTTAAAACATTTACACCCTTTTAACTTTTTTCATTCTTTGTATGCTGTAATTTTATCTCTTCATGCCTTCGGAAAAGAAAAAACGCGTTTTACCACCACCTGCAGGTTTAGATTTTGCTACTCCACCAAAAGATAATTTGGTTGACGATTTAAGATACGCGCTTGAACATGCAAAAGAGTTATACTCTGACATAGCATGGGATTTTACTATAGCGCCTAGTCCGACTATCATCTATGCACACAAAGGTACTATTTTATTTCCACTTTTATTTACTACGCCATCGTTCGGAGACGATTGGCTTGTATGGTGGTAGTGACCCCGAACTTTAAATTATTTATAATAAATTTTAAATTTGAAATTGAAATTATTTTTTTATAACTATTTTTTATTTTTTTTATTTTTTTCTATTTTTATTTTTCATTTTCTTCATTTTCTGCAATTTAACATTTCAATTCTTTTTTTTAATTGTAAAAAAAAAATCAATCTCAGCTATCTTATATGCTCGAAGTTCACGCAGTTTTCAAGAACGTTTCTTAAAAAACAAAGATGCAAATGGAATGTCTATACGGTCTGTTCGATTATCAAACCCAGAACCAACAATTGCAAAGACTGATGCGGAACCATTCCTTTTTCGACAGGAATTAAAATTTTTTTATACCGGTGAAGAAGGAAGTGAAGAATTTTTATCTGCTGTTGATACTACAGATGAGCTTGAGCAAGATAAATTAAAAGAAGACTTAATATATATGTTTAAATCTAAATTGTACACGGATGTTGAATTAGTCTTAGAATACTCTGAAGATAGTCCTGAAATTGAAGATGATGATGCTTTTAAACCTATAAAAATTAAAGCTCACAGATTTATGTTATATACAAGATCTGAATATTTTAAGAAGATGTTAAGTTCCGATTTTATTGAAGCTCGATCATCAAGTATTCATCTTGATGCTTCTATTTTTAATCAAACATCACTCAATATAATCTTGACATTCATTTACACTGGTAGTATTCCACCTTCAAAGCCTCTGACTTTGGACGATTATGAATGGGTTTGGATTGGTGCTGATTTTCTTGGTATAAAATTTCTTTGTGATGAATGCATATTCAGAATTGCAACGAAGGTTCATTGTTTCACTTGTACCTGTGCTGAATGCCAATCAGTTATACCAAGAGTTGCTATTTTTGCAAAGGAACATGATGTTGATATGCTGTGGCAAGGATGTTTGCATGTATTATCGCATGGATTTGATAGTATGTGGCCTCAAAAAGCATTTGCAGATCTTGATGAAGATACACGAGAGGAGGTTCTTTTCACAGTTCTTGCTAATATACAACAAAATAATAATGTTATGGCTGCTTTCAAAGGTTGTCGAAAGATTTTGTCAAATATTGATATTAAGGGCATAGGATTGCCTTGGATAGAAACAATACGTGGAATGACACATAGAGTTCAATCTTTTACTGTCAAAAATATTTTGGTAGATAACTTTGAACAAATTTGTAGTGAAGACCAAGAATTTTTAGATTGTGTAGATGGTGTTGGTTTTAGTTCAGATTTATTAGAGGACATTATGAATATAGTAGTTGAAGAGGGTTTAACCGAAAAAAATGCCGCACGGGTGTTAAATTGTATTACCGGGAAATTATTGACTAGACAGGCTGTAGTGGATTCGGAAAGTTTTGAGACAAAACGAGTTTTAAATCAAGCAAAACAAAACATATTTGACTATATGAAAAAGCGATGGATAAGCGTGAAGGAAAATGGTGGTTTTAGGTTGTTAACTCCGTGGCAATTGGATGAATTCTCAAAAGGTAATGAACGAATGTTCAAGATTTTTTTTTTCTTTTTTATTCATTCACAATAACCAAATATCAAAATGATACTTTCTGTAGAACTTGGTGTTACAAATCAAGAATTACAAGATTCTACAGATCATAAAGAGAATAAACCTAAGGTTAGAACGCCAAGTGTAACAAATGGTCTTTCCAAAAAAGGAAGAGAATCATCGCCCGCCCCTAAAGTGACTAAATCTATAACAACTGTAACCACAACGACACCGACATTAATTGTAACAACACCGCCTCAGCTGAATCCGTCACCATCAACAGGAGATACAGGTTCTAATTCAGGCTCTAATACAAGCGAAAGCGGCTCAACGTCAAATTCTTCAGCTGAATCATCATCTATGGGCAGCACCGACACCACTGCAAAAACAAATGCTAAGAAAGGTAAAAGCGTGCGCATTGGCGAGGCTACTACTGCCCCTGTATGGGCTCGTCCAACTCGTGCTAGTGTGTTACGCCAAAAGGCTCTTGCAGAATCATCCGCAAAGAATCCAGTAAAGCCACGAATAAAAACTAATACTACTACAAAATCAGCTTCTAATTCATCATCTAATTCCACACAATCTAAATCAACAACATCGGTACCTAAAACAGTAAAAACGACGACGACACGCACACCACGACAGTCAACTTCTGCGTCTAGTCTTAGGGTACCTAATGGCTCTCCGACTTCACAAAGGGGTCGTTCTTCTAATAAGCAAAATTCTTCCAAGAAAAATACTTCTGCTACATCATCTCGTGCGAGTTCAATATCATCTGTGACATCTCTAAATTCACCTTCTGTCTCGCCATCTCGATTTGGTGGTGTGAGACAAACACGCTCTAGTATGTTACGTCAACTTAAATATGATGACGCAGAACAACGTCGTGGTCGTGACCGTGAGCGTGATACATCACCATCATCATCTCGAGCTAGTTCTATTGCTTCCACTTCATCTGTTGCCAGTACTACTACCAGCTCCTCCCATCATAGGAGGAAACGTTCACCATCACAAAACTCGACAAATACTTCAATTACTACCAATTCAAGTGGCGCTATTACTTGTTTACAGCCAAAACCCCATCAGATAAAATTAGCAACTATTTCTAACCCAGATATTTCCGTAGGAAGACGTGTAATACTTCCAACCAAAAATAATGCTCCCGGAGTTATACAGTTTCTGGGTGAAACAGAATTTGCTAAAGGTATCTGGGTTGGAATAGAATTGGATAATCCTGGTAAGAAAGTGAATTGTTTTTTTGGAATTATTTTAGGATAGATTAATAACATTATTTTATTAATTAAAAAAATTTCTTTTTTTAGTGGGTAAAAATAATGGTAAAGTAGCGAGTACTAAATATTTTACGGCTGGCCCTAACCATGGAATTTTTGTTAGACCAGATTCACTTTTGCTGATATAAATGAATAATTTAACTGTAAATTAAAACTTATAATTATCAAGAACATTTTTTTTATCTCAATGCATACACTCCTTTGAAATTATGTGCATTCATATACTTCCCTTTGTTATTTTTTTTTTCTATTTGTTTAAAAATTTAAATATTATATAATTTTTCAAACTTTATATTTTTATATTTCTTGTATTTCTTTAGAACCATTTTTTACTATATTTTTGGTAGTTATTTTTCTTTTTGGTTTTTATTAATTTATCTTATCAATTGCTAATGTTTTCTTCTTTTTGTATTATACAAAACTTATTATTCAAAATTATCAAATATTTTTATTTTCTATTCTAAAAAAAGGTGATTGATTGATCGAGATGAGAATGAGGGTAAAAAAATGGGAAAGGGAAAAAAGATATCGTTTTAATAATCATTAATTTTCAATTAACCTTTTTTTTTTTTTTTTAAAAAAAAAAAAAAAAAAAAAAAAAACGTTTTTTTTTAATTTTTTTTTTTTTTTAAAAAAAAAAAAAAAAAAAAGAATAAATCAGTTTTTTTTATAACTTTTTTTTCTTAAATGACTACATGACATATTGCCATGAAAATTTACTTTGAATAAATAATTATCTAACATAATAATTAATAATGATGAGCTTTTTTTTGAAATTCACTTTGAATCAGTAATGTTTACAAATTAAAAAATAAAAAAAGTACTAAGAACTTCACATTATTTCAGTTCATTGTCACTATTTTCTCATGCAACTCCAGCATGAAGACCAGGAGCTGCCGAAGAGAATTTTGATAAGTCTTTATCCGCATTCTTTGCAGAAAAAGATTTCATACGAAGCTCCAACTCTGGCCTAAAATGCCGGATTAACCCTTGAACTGGCCATGCAGCAGCGTCACCAAGAGCTGATGAAACGGGTTAATTAATAACCTATTTAATATCAAACACAGTTAATTTATAAACATACCACAAATAGTATGTCCCTCAATTTGTTTGGTTAACTCTTCAATCATATCAATCTCTCTAGGAACGGCATTTCCTCTTTCGAAACGTGACATCGTATTCGCAAGCCATTTACATCCTTCTCTACACGGTGTGCATTGACCACAACTTTCGTGTTTATAGAAGGCAGATAATCGAGATATTGCGGATACAATATCGGTAGACTTATCCATAACAATGACAGCAGCGGTACCTAAACCGGATTGAACATCACGCAAAGCATCAAAGTCCATCCTAACGGAAAAAAAATTCACATAATTAACAGAAAATTACATAATATTATTAATACATAATATATTTATAACATTAACTTACAAAACGTCATCACAAATGCTCTTTGGAATTACTGGAACAGATGAACCTCCAGGTATAATAGCAAGAAGATTATCCCACCCGCCACGTACCCCACCACAGTGACGTTCTATAAGCTCTTTAAGTGGGATACTCATTTCCTCTAATATGTTAAATAATACGGAGTTAGCGATTTGCAAAATAATATTTAATGAAAAAATTTTATATAATTACCCTCAACGGTACAGGGATTGTTTACGTGACCAGATATACAGTAGAGTTTTGTACCGCTATTTTTTTCACGACCAAAGCTAGCGAACCACTCACCTTTTCTAATTAAACGAATGTATTTGTCAATAATTTTCATATACCTATTTTGCATCATATTATTACTTAATATTACCGTCTACATATAGTAGGTGCTACAGCTACAGTTTCCACATTAGCCACTGTAGTTGGACAACCAAATAAACCTACATCGGCCGGGAATGGTGGCTTTAATCTGGGTTTTCCTTGTTTTCCTTCAAGGGATTCAATCAAGGCAGTTTCTTCACCACAAATGTAAGCACCAGCTCCACGGTGAATAAATATATCAAAATCAAATCCGGATCCACAAGCGTTCTTGCCAATAAGGCCGTCTATATTATGTATAAGTACGATAAGTATAATAAATTAAAAATAAATGTGTAATAATAATTGAACTAACCTTTGTATGCCTCATTTATTGCAATTTGTAAATTAGTAGCTTCATTATAGAATTCACCTCTAATATATATATATGCTATTAAAAAAATGGAAAATAAATTTAAATTCTTGAAAATTGGTTAAAAAAAATCACTCGATATTCATACCTGCTGTAGCATTCATTGCTCTACCAGCAACCAAACAACCTTCAACCAATTTATGAGGGTCACCTCGCATAATCTCACGATCCTTGCATGTACCTGGTTCACCTTCATCAGCATTAACAACCAAATATCTTGGTCTAAAGATAGTAATTATTAAATTATTAATAAAACAATTTTTTTTTTAATTGTAAAAAAACTTTCATCTTACCTATCACCCGAAGGTTTATTCATAAAACTCCATTTTAAACCAGATGGAAAACCGGCACCACCGCGACCTCTTAAGCCTGAAGCTTTAATTTCCTGTATAATCCATTCATGACCCTTTAAAAGTATCTCTTTAGTTTTATGCCAATCGCCACGTTTTTTTGCACCTAATAATCTAAAATCATGACGTGAATATAAATTTGTGAAAATACGATCTTGATCTTTTAGGCCTCCATAAGTACGATTCGCAGGAGTACTTTGAACTGTGGCAAATTTTGAAATACCCTTAAAATTCGCACTTCGAACGAAGGTAGATCGAAGGCAAGCTGTTTGAGTACAAGAAAAGGTTATATTTTAATACACGCTTCGTGAAAATATTTCCGAAACATAATACACCTCGGAATTCAACTAAAAAAGCAATAATATCTTACTTTTATATAAAAGACTATATTTTAGCATTTTTAATGATTATTTTAAAAGGATCTAAGATTTTGATCGTTATAATCTAAATATTTTGGTGTGTACTGTGTAACGATAACGTGATACTCCGGATAGGCATTTTTTTATACACGACTTCTCGTATATTGGAGTCTATCTGATAACGGTAATATGAAAAGGGTGATACGCCGTTGCAAAGCAACTTCGTTCTTGAAGTCCTTAGCTCCCATCACCAGTTGAATTTGAACTAACACACAAGGAAGTCTGAAATTTGGCTTGCACGCCAAATTTTTTTTCTTCAAAATGGCACTTCTTGCCAAAATAGACCTTTTAATATTTTAAAAAGCTATTTCAGCAACAAGGTGCTCCTAATTAGATTGAGGATTTATGGTGGACTATCTATATTAATAGATTAGCAAATGATTATTTAGAGCAAATCATGCTAATTATTAATTTACAAAGAAATTCTCAGGCCGAGCTCATATAGAGACAGAAGAAGAATTCAACTTAAATAATGACTGATAATAAAACCAACCAAATAAATTTATTACTTCCCCCTCTCTCACCTCTAAATTATTTATTATAATGTTAAAACACTGGACAATTTCAATGCTGTTAAGAAATTAGAGTTAAAATGCGATATATTGATTAGGATGATTGAAACTCTTCTTGATTAACGCGATAGAGCAAATTCCGCTTTTAATTTCGCTATGTTCAAAACACTTTAAAAGCGGGTTTGTTTAATATGTTTTCAAATATATAATTCATTATCTTTTTTGATAAAGTAGCTTACACCAGATTTTTCTTACATATATTTTAAGTGGCTTGTTAGAGTTCGATGATTCTTTCGCAGATAAATTCGATAGAAATTCCCAACGATCATAAAGTTCTCGCAACAAAAAATGATTCACCTCCAAAGAAGTGACAAATGACATAGTCATTTGAAGAAATTATTTGTCATTTAGAGGTCATTTCAAAATTGCCAAATGACCGGTCATTTTTCCTCATTGCTATGGTACGTTTATAAAATTATGAGACTTCATGGTATTTTACTAATCTATTTATTATATTGTAGAATTTTATGTTATTTTGAGTCAAACCCAATAACGAACAAAAGATTCAAGTGAATTATAAATATTAAGTATCGACCTTCAAGGATCTTAAGGAGTTCGCTTTCGTCATGTACAAATACTAGCCTTTAACAATTTCAACCAGCAACATTTATTTTTCTCTAAAAACTTTAATCAACTACCAATTTTTCGGCTACAAATGTACTTTGCAACAAAACTTCATCAGATATAATATCCCAGAGGAGAAATAGACAGAGATTAACCACGGACAAACATAGGAGACATGGTGATGAAAATAAGATGCCCTATCATGATTAAATTTCAGTGGACAGAATTTTATAGTGTACCGTATTTTATTATGATTTGAAGAAATTTTCATCTAGGAGCAATGCCTAATTCTGAGAGAGATTGTAATTACAGTAAAAGCTTTCTCAGAATCAAAGTACATCAGCTTACAGCGAATAGATGTCCCCTATTCCTGTCTTTCGAAACAATCTTTTCAGGCAGTTTTAAACATTAGTAAAATCGATCTTCTCAAGTAAGCATCAAATATTCAAGTATGTATGTTATTATCTTGTTTCCAGAGTAAATCTATCTAAAGACTAGTTAGAATTTCAATTAGAAAAAAAAAACAAATAGGTTGATTTTGAATAGATTTACTATTCTAAACTTCGCATGACAGACGTGAAAGACAAAATTTCTTAATATTGTTTGTGAATTTGACTTAACAAATTATAAGTGAAATAAAGCTAATGAGTAATGAGATAAAGAAAAAGATGTATTTGTGAGTAAAGCATTTGGTACCCATTATCAAAATGCAATGATATTTTTGCAGCTTTAGTTCCCTTATTATCTTATAAATATTTATTTGCTTGTATGTATAAATTACTAATTGTCAATATATAATTCTAATAATAATAAATTCACTTTAATTTCATTTGTGATTTAAGATTTACATTTAGTATTTTGACGTATTTATTTATTTTACATATGAATTTAACGTCTACCTAACTTTTAGTTTATTTGAATTAATTCCACCAATGGTTCCGACTAATACCATTCCCGCAGCCAACAACCAAACCCAAAGATGATCAAATTTGCTTTTAGTCCAATCGGCTTGAGTTCCTCCAAGGGCTGTTATCCAAATCAAAAACAAAACTAAATAACCAGAAATTCTATGATACTTATACATACCTCTTGCTTTTGCAACACCCCCAACTACTCCAGGAAAATTCACCAAGGTTGATCCAGCAATTGCTTGAATAAGAATAAGTAAAAATGTAATCAATCCGGATTTTCCATGAGGAGACGTAACTACAATTATTTTAAAATTGATAATATAGATCATAAATTCAATCAACCTGAAAGTAAGAAGAATTTGATTAGACAACTTACAATGTTCTTTATTTCCCTCTGCTTTAAATGTATAAATTACATAGAAGCCTCCAATTACGCTCAAAAAAGTAATAGATTGCATTAATTTATGAAAATTTAAGGCAGCATCTTTTTCTTGTCTGGACTCTGCTTTTTGAAGGATAGTACTGCCTATAATACGTGACGTAGATGTACATGAATACGAAATACAACAATATTTATACTTAATAAGGAAATGGTTGATAGTCTACCTTGTGTTGCCATTAAAAGCACCATAGCCATTAAAGTTGGGTGCCAAATAAAAAAAAAATAGTCTACAGAACTCGTTATATACCAAACAGTACTAGCGAAGAGAAGAGCTCCTAAGCTCACAAGTAAAGAAAATACGAAACTCATGTTGAAATTTATTGAGCCCGTAGGTGTTAGAACAGAACCGTTTGAAGAGTTTGTGGGTTCAGTAGAGGAATATTGAGGTAAAAATCTGTTATTCTCAATCAACGGTTGTGCAATAATGTCTTCAGAATTTTTTGGCGACACCATAACGAAGGATAATTTTTAAAACGGAAACGGGGCTATATATAATTATAAATTTAGTATGGGATATGGATGATCTATCTCATACGATAGTCGCTTAATCGCTTAATACGATTGAAATACAGAATACAGAATGTGATTGTTGATAAAAATCTAGTGTAAATACTTGTTTTTATAAGCTTTTTGTACTATAGTTGCTTAATATAATTATATTTTTTTTTATAGGGACATTTTCTTTTTTTCCTTTTTTTTATTCATACTTTTTTTTTCTTTAATAAAAATGCCAATATTCATTAGCTTTTTAGGAAATAAAAAGTATTCAGATCATTGGAATAATTAAACACATATTCAAATCCAATTGGATAATATTCAATCCAATAACACAAAAGGTAATTGGATTTTTAATTATATCACCAGTTATATCCAAATTTAAATAAATAAATTACATCAAATTAATGATTAGGAAAAAACTAAAATAAAAAGAATGTAAAAAAGTGGACAACTATTAACCAATTACTGGATTACATACCACTTTCTTAAAAAATATAAAGGAATTGTTAGTTTATAACATACTGGCAAAATGGAAAGAGTATTGAACCTTTGCAGCTTTTAAATAATGAAAAATATTATTTTCTATAAGTATAAAAGTATTATTTAATAAGAATTAAAATAGAATTAGCAGTTAATAATATTTGCATACTTTAACAAAGAAACTGAACAGTGACATTTATTACATAATATTTTAGAGGGTGAGAGGTCATATAACATATAAGTGTAACATAAGATGTTTACATATTACATGGGGTGGAGGACTGGTAGGGTATATGCTTATAATAACGTAATATATGTTACTGTCCTAACTGAACTACTTTTTTAAAATGATATACCAGTTAGATGGTTTTTTATAGTATGGAATTTTCAAAAAGAAAATTAGAAAAAAATTCCAAGCTGTAAATTAAATCCATCTTTGTTTATTAGTTTTAACAGATATTATAGTTAAAAAATTAAGTTATATATAAGAAAAAAAAAAGATAGTAAATACTTCAAAACTTGAAAAGCTATAAAAGTTAGTCTATAATTTGAAAATTAAAATATATAATTAATTTGTAATTCTTTATATTTTATATAATTTTAAATACTTTATAATTAATAATAACTAATAATAGATAGTTAATCTAATATTTAAAAATACTGCAATTATGTAGGTGTTATGTTTAGATTACTCATATAAATAATCATTTACAATTGTGTAATTACACCATGTCACTATATCATTGTATGATATAAAGTACCAATTTGATATTTATATATATAATACATTAATAATTACATATCAATACATAAAAATTAGTCTATCATTTATATACAAAACTAGCAATTAATAATATATTTATTATATTATACAGCCACCACCAGATATACTGAATCAGAACCCTAAATACAGAGATATTACATTAAGATAATCCTGTATATACATTTTAAAAAAGTTCTTCTAAGTAACATAAATGTAACTATGTACACTTTGACTATTTTTACACTAGTAAACATAATAGATATCACATTAAAGATTCTAATCAATGTATTCAGGAACTTTACCAAACCTTTTATTTCAGAAAATTTGGTTTGGTATAGGATGAATTTGTTATATAATATTGTAAACTATATAATGAACTATTTGGTATATAAATTCTACCAATAAAATCAAATTACATGATTAAAAATTATTAAAGTTTTCAAAATTATTTATTAATTAACTTATACATTATATTAAAGCTTTACATAGGAAAAAGTCAGTTACATTCTATTTACGTATCAATCAGCAATATTAAAAATTGGAGGCGAAATAAATTAGATGCTAAACAGTTATTAGGTTACTTGCCAATTTTACAAGTCTAAGCTAAGCCAGTTTGTGAGTTAGCTTAAGCTTTTTAAGTTGAGCTGAACTGAGACACATTTAAAAATAACTTAAAGTTTGCAAATCAGCTTAAAAAAGCTCGAGTCAGTAATGAGCTCAGTTCAAAAAACTTAAGCCAGAAGTTACTCAGCTCAAGCTGGCTTAAACTGGCTTACAAGCTGGCTCATTTGCAAAGATTACAAAATACTGTAATTAAAAAACATTTTTATTTACAGTATTAATCATTACGATGATTTTAGCATCAGTTATATGACTTACTGATCCAATTTTCTGTATTAATAATCTATTTAATTTAAAAAAAAATTATTTTATTGTAGAAAAATATTTTTTTTTCTTTTAGAGACAGCTCCTAAACTTCAATTTCAGTCCAGAACTCTGAAATTATAAGTTAAGAGAAGGTTTGAAGATTTACAGTATTTTTTTTATTTTTAACATTTTTTTTATCTTTTTTCTTTAGTGATGACTTCTGGACCTAAACTTTTGGCCTGGAATTCTGAAATTGTAAGTGGGAAGGATTTTGGGTTTATTTTTTATTTTTAGAATATTACTAATATTCCTTTTTATCTTTTTCTTTAGTGACAGCTCCTGAACCTGAACTTTCAGCCTGAAACTCTGAAATTATAAATGAAAAAAGGTTTTGGATTTATTTTTTATTATTGAAATGTTACTAACATTTCTTCATTTTTTTTATAGAAACTTTAAGCCAGTCAAGCTCACCCTATGAAAAGTATTTATACTTAAAATATACCTATAATGTTATTAAAATATATTTAAAATAAGTGTTAATTTTAATTTGTGATATACTTATATTATAATTAAAATATATTTAAAATAGTTTTAAAATATACTTTTAATGTATTTGTATTTTGCCTAAATACTTAAATTATACTTAAAATATACTTAAATTAGATTTTAAATACAATATAAGTATGTTTTTTATATACTTAAAAATATCCTTATAATATACTTAATTAAAATTTAAGTATAATATAAGTATATTTTTATATACTTAAAATATTATTATAATATATTTAAATTAATATTTAAGTTTAAGTATATAAAAATTACACTTATATTCTAATTTAAGTATATTTTAAGCATAATTTAAATATTTGGACAAAATACAAGTACATTAAAAGTATATTTTAGGTACATTTTAGATATATTTTAAGTATAATATAAATATATTGCAAATTAAAATTAATACTTCTTTTAAGTATATTTTAATAACATTATAGATATATTTTAAGTACAAATACTTTTTATAGGGTCAGCTTAAGCTCAGTTTAATTCAAATCAGAATATTAATGGTTTAGCTAAGCTTACTTTAGCTCAAGTTGGAATTTTTCATATCTTAGCTTATATTGGCTTGAGCCTTGAGCCAGAAATTTTTTTCTGGCTTGAACTAAGCCAGGCTGTAATTCAGCTCAAGCCAGCTCATGTGAAGCTTTACATTATATTTATATTATTTAAATTTGTAATTACATTATACTATATTGCTTAATTATATTACTCAACTACATTGTTATTAAAGTAATAAAAATTAACTTGTTTTAAATTTGTTACAATTAGTAATTTAACCTGTTTATGTAATTTTCTTAATACTTTTATTTCTTCATCTACTTCACTAAATTCTGGTTCTTGTTCATATAAAATCTCATAATTTCATCTATAGACTTTTTAGCTTCTACCAGACTAATTTCTTTAGTATAAATAATTCTATTTCATCTATATTTTCCTTTTTTTTATTTGTATTTAATACTGTATCAACAATTTCTTCATCAGTAAATCCATCCTCTAGCATTTCATTCTCAATATAAATATATTTATATGTATTAATATCATTATTTGAAAGCTGGAGAATTGACATATCAAGGTTATCAATTTCTTTATCAAAATTAAAAAATAAATATTTATTGGAAGAATTTCATATATAATATCCATTATATTTAATATTCTCATGACACTCACGTTCTAAATCATAACGCTCACAACACTCACGTTTTAAATCATGATGCTCATGACACTCACGTTCTAAATCACAACGCTCATGACACTTTCACTCCTCTAAATCACATCGTTCTCAACACTTTCATTCCTCCAAATCACGTCGCTCTTAACATCAATCCAGACATACTCCATCTCATTCTCTTTTCCTTACCAATCAATATTAGTCACATTACGATTCAGGTGATTCAGACTATTTGGACGATTCCTTTGAAGATACATCATTAACCTCTCTAAATAGAGGTAGATCTTTGGCAAAAAGTAATATTATTTATATTAGTGTAAATTAAATTTATATAACTTATACTGTACTGATTTAATATTATTATTAATTATTATAGAAACACTCACAAATTGATCAAAATTGACTACTCCCACATTAAATAGCGGTATTATTTCCTTTATGCACCTATTCTAATGTACATGTAAAAATTTTATACTAAAATGAATTATATTAAATACTGACATTAAATAGGTGGCGCTGAAAATAA
>JADRCO010001105.1:0-22541 GCA_021464525.1 Rhizophagus sp. LPA8_4_AMF
AAATTTAACTATGGAGAACAAAGTCCTCTCACGTATGGCAAAATGCTAGTTTTTTAAAAAAAAATATAAAAAATTGTATTTTTTTTAAAAAAAATATAAAAAATTGTATTTTTTTTAAAAAAAATAAAATAATTTTAAATTTTAAAAAAAAATAAAAAAAATTGCATTTTTTTAAAAAAGATAAATTTCAAAGTAACCTTCGAAATTACCTTTGAAATTTCGCAGTGATCTGCACAATATGTAACATCCGGTGTAAAAATTCAATGATCATCCCGGGTAATGTTTACATCCAGGGTAGATGTTCAATAATCCAGGGTAATTGTTCAATAATCCAGGATGTTACCCTGGATACATCCAGGGTAAATACCCTAGATCTATCCAGGGTAAATCCTGGATGCATCCAGGGTGATCACCCGGGATGTATCTAGGGTCATCCTGGATTTTTGAACAGTACGGCACTTGATAATCCAGGGTAAATCCTGGATACATCCCGGGTAGTTACCCTGGATGCATCCAGGGTGGCCACCCTGGATTTTTGAACAGTATGGCGCTTTATAAAAATCTCTAGTACTACCCCGGATGTGCATCCAGGGTAACTACCCGGGATTTATGATCAACTACCCGGGATGCATCCAGGGTAAACTAGGGATTTTTGACCAACTACCCTGGATGCATCTAGGGTAAAACTAGGGATTCCATCCAGGGTAACTACCCGGGGTTTTTGATCAGTACGGCGCTTCATATTTAATTATGTGATCGTTGCATGCAATAGGTTTGTGGTCACGTGATGTTTTCGCAATATCATCTTTCGAGAATTATGTTGATTAGTCTTGTGAGGATGTTGTATTTTGAACGTATCCACTAATTTGACACCAATTATACAATAGGTCGAGTGCTAACCCATTTGGTCACGTGTCCATTTTTACGTGGTTTCTCCTTATCATCCCGTTCATAATCAGCCAATTTTAACGGATATACCATATCAATTTTTCTGATACCGGCCTCCATTTCTTGTTGACACTATAATTATTAAACAACGGTTTAAAAGTCATTTTCATTATTTGATACCTCATTATCTTCTTGAGATGGTACATAATTTGAGAAAGTCATATTCATTATTATTTGTGAATTGTAACTTGATTGTTGATCATACATTTGAACGGATAAAGAATTATTAATTTTTTGTTCTATATTTTCGCTTGTATTTGTATTTTCTCCAGCCAACAAAATATTTTCATTTATGTTCAAATTGGCCAGATCAGAAAATACTTGGTGTATATCAGGACTATCACCTGGATTGTCTTGCCAACATCCTAAAAATTATTTTTGCAAAATGTAAAATTTAGTGATAGTAATAATAGATCAGAAAGAAATTTAAACCGAATTCATACTTGTATAAATATTAATGTAATCATCTGGTGTATCATCAATTGGAGTTTCTCTTTCTCCGTTTAAAATTCGTAATGTTAATGCTACTTCAGCATGAATCTCATCGCAAGATTCAAATGGTTTTTTTCCAGATGATATTTCCCATAAGAGTACTCCAACACTATACACATCTGATTTCTTATCATTGTTATTTGTTTGATGTTTAAGACGTTGTGGATCAATATAAGGTACTTTCCCAAAAACATCTTTAACAGAATTTGATACTCCAGCTCTGCGTGAAAGACCAAAGTCTGTTAATTTGATCGCATTTTTATGAATCAAGATATTCTCAGAATGCTAAGAATATTAAATTAATATTTAAAATATTAGATTATTACTTCAAATTTTTTTTAAAAAACAAATTAATAAAAAAAAAAGGCTTAACTAAATCATTATGAACGATATCTTTTTGATGTATACATGAGACAGCATCAGCAATTTGAACTGCAAATTGTAATTTAATATTCCAATCTAATTTATTGAAATTATTTTTTAAATAATCTTTTAATGTACCACTATCTGCAAATTCGAGAATAAACAAGTAATTTGAATCTAAACTGCCTATTAAAATAATATATATAAATAAATTTATCAACTCTATATTTAAAGTTAATGTATGCAATTTAAATTTTATAGCATATTATGTACTTACTTGTAATACTCGTAATACCGAAAAATTGAATGCAACAACGGTATTTGAATTTTTCCAATTAGCTTGATAAACTTTACCAAATCCTCCACTACCTATATGTTTTATATTTTGAAATTCACTATAATCATGATAATTAATAAATTCATTAGTGATCCCTCTTTAATCCATTGGATATCATCATTTTCATTATTGGTACTGGTCTTCATTTTTTTTAAGAGTTTTTTTTGGATTTTATAAGTTTTTATTCAACATATATAGTACATTGATGTGACACAATTCGGGCGGAATTTTCCATAGTGCTATGTTGTACAGTTATATGTTACGAAAATTACTGCGTCATTTTTATTATACTGTCCAAGTTAATTAACGTAATGTTTTTCATCATAACGAACTATAGCTACAGTCAGTAATCATTATAGTCGTTTTAATGTTGATGGATGAATTTCATGCAGGAATTAATAAAAAAATGAAATGACAAAAATGTACTTCTACTTCTCTTTTACCCACTAATTCTAGATCTTTTTTTCTAATTTTACTTATTTAGGAATAGTTAATAGTATAGAATTTGGAAGGGATTGGTTACAATATTATTCATCAAATTTTTAGTTTGTGATTAACTTTTCCTTTTGAGACCAATGCTGTACCTTCGGGTTTAAAACATTCAGTTGGCAGTAGTATGGGCGAAGGCTTATGGCAAGGTTGCATTTGTCCTTTAATAAATTGACCTACAATCTTAGTAAAAAAAAAAAAAAAAAAATAAGAAATTATGATTAAAACCTCTAAAAAGAAAAGTTTTTGGCGAAACTTTTCTAATTATTTTTATTCTAGCACCACACACACGAAAGCAGTAACAAATTAATAAATTACATCAATTTGGTGGACAAAAACTTGGTTTTTTTTTATGGAAAAGATAAAATAAAAGAATTCGCTATTAAATACCAATAGAAAATGTCGCATGTCAATAAGAATTTTTTTTTTTATTTTTTATCTTTTTTTGTTAATAAATTTTTTTACTCTAATGAATAATATTATTTAATATATTTTTTTATAGTATTTTTGATTGTTATTGAAATTTACATGTACTTATCGGTAGGTAATTTGTATTACATCAAAACAATATTTATATAACATTGAAATAATAAAATCAATATAATCAGAACGTGATTTATACATATTATATAGAAAAAGGTTATCAAAAGTTGCTATTCGATCATTCAGCTTGAGTTTCACATAAAAAAAAAAATATTAACGGATTTTTATTTACATGAACAATAATATATAAATTTTTATTAGTCGAATCATTTAATCTGGTAATTAATTGTACGAGAATTATCATTGAAAACAAAATTGAATCGCTTAGAATTTTATGCTTTTAGGGTTTGTGTGGAAAGTAATTATAATTACACTGGCATCACGTCTCGATTACGTTATATTTCATGTTAGATTATCTTGCTCACAAGATTTTTTATTTAGTTACATACAGTAAATCGTCATCACAAATTTTTGCTATTTAAATAATAGTATCTTTCGCTCCAGAATTACAATGGTTTAACTCATTTTTAAATTACAAACACTAATTAATCGAATATATTATTTATATTCCATCAAAAGACACTCAACTAATGAAAGAAAAAATCAACAAAAAAAAAACATATAAAAGAAAAAATCTGAAATCTTTACGTCATAGAGCGTTACTGACTGTGCTTTATCAATTATCAATAAAAAAAGCCACTCTGATTAGTCAAATAAGGTCAATGTTACCACCCTTCTTTAATAAATACCCTGAGAATTTGTCAGAGAATTAAAAATCTAATGAGTAATGATAAAACCGTATTAATCATTTTTTCATGTACTGATAAATTACTTTTTTTACTATGCTGTCGAAGTATATATTATTTGCTGTATTACGTCACTACAAGCCACCAAAAGTTTATGCAAGAGTCTATGTCACGATGTATTCAGAAAGTATATAATTTTCCTTCTTTTATAAACAAACTTAAAAATAATTTTTTGTCTCTAAATTTAAAATTCTTCAGATATACCCTCGACGACACTATTCCATAACCAATGACCATGGACATAAAAGCTTCAAGTACTAGCCAGCAGAATGCATTTGAGGAGAAGATTGAAGTCTTAAAAGAAGAAACTTGTAACCTTATAGAAGAAATTGCAGGATATGCCGGTGACGGAAATACGAATGAATGCCTAAGAAGCTTAGAAAATCTAGAAAGTAAACTGAAGGATATTTATAAGACAATGGACAGTCTCTCTAACCGTGTGAATGAGGTAGAGAAGGAACTGAAAGAGTTGAAAGATCAAGTAAATTATATGAAGTTTTTCAGCGATTACCGGGATTGGGCGAGCTTATTCATACAAATGTTAACAAACAAGCTAGGAGGTGTAGATAACTGGTGTGATGCAGAAATGGGTCTTCATTATCACAATCGTAACGAGTCATTGACAAAGAAGGAATCTGCTTGTGTTGAACGTTTAATGAACTTATTAAAAGAAGATAAAGACATTGGATTAAATCTCACCGACATTAAATTATTATTAGAAGTGAGAGATACGAGTAATATTTTATTTCATAAAAACAATCAAACTTCAAGAGATGCAGAGATGGAACTTGGTACTTATCCGGTTCCTGATAATTTAAAGATATACAAACCTCCATTGAAAAAAGCCTTTAAGGCAATGAGTAGATGGCGCCAGTCTTAATTTAAATTTCAGGAAAGGGAATATTTTAATGTATTTGAATAGCTTGTTTGACTTTGATGAATTTGTAGTAAACATATTGATAAGATATACCAAGAGGTTATTTAGTTTTTTAAAGAAAATACTAATATTGTGCGTAACTATGTATGATAAAATATATTATATTAGCTTAGATCGGTAAATCTGTTTAATTAGAATTGACTTATTCATAACAAATAAAATACTTTTTTTATGTTTGCGAAATATTTTTTAAGGAAATTTTATCATAGTTACATATTGTGCAATAAATGTTGCCTCTTGCAATACTGTATATGAAATAAAGTAACCAAAATATAATTATGTTTTCACGTCTTTACTGCTATACTAACTTAAGAGCGTAATGATTTAGGACTATGTTCTCAGAATATGCTTCTAATACTTTCTCAAATGGAGTTCTCGGAGTTCCCGGTACTTTGATATTATCACAAGTTCAAATAACATTTTTTATTTTCTTGACTATCGATCCACCATTCACAAATAAAATCCTCATGAACTTTTTTTGTATAAAGGACAGAATTGTGAGCGAAGTTTTCTGTAAATGTCTACTTCATGCACATCTTTACCATGCCAAAGATTAATTACTATAAGCATAAATCGGGCTGTTTGAAACAATTTACTAGCAAATTAATAACCTCTGCATGTTCAGGACTCCCTTTCAATAGCATCCTTCTGTAGTGGAATGAACTGATTGTTTTGGAAGGTTTGGAACTTCTTGCCAGAAACGTGAATAGGTGTCTGAGACTTTGAAGATTTATCCATCTCACTTTGATGAATTCTTTGAACCGTTTCCATGGTTTAAGACTGATCAGGCGGCAATTCGGTAAGTGATAAAAACATTTTGTAAAAAAACAAATGTAATACATTATTTTATTTAGACATTAATAGATATTTGTAAAATATTAAATATTAATTAAATATGATTTTTTATTACCTTAGATAAAATATTTAACAATTTAATGTCCCAGAGGTCCATCTTTTTCTTTGCAAGTAAAGAAAGTAAAAGAATGATAATATAAAATAATCATATGAGCACAAATTAATTTGCATAAGGATCACTATTATAAAACCATAATATTAATAATATACACACGGAATGTAAAATCACTATTTATATCATTATATTTAAGAAAATTGTCACTTTCCAATTCTCATTATAACGAATAAATTAAGAAGACAAAAAATTATTAAGTTAGCTTCATAAATTTCAATTTACATGAATTTATTTTTTTTTTTCATTTTTAATATAAAAAAAAAAAAAATCTTTTATTATTATAATCATGATTTCACGAATTACGATTTATTAACAAATTACGATGACAATTAGGGATTAGGGAATTATTTAACAAATTTATTAAATATGCAATTGTTTAATTGTTTTATAAATACTAGCCAACAAGTTTCATTTGTGTGACAATAAAACTAGCCAAAATAATCGAAACAAAAAGAAAATAAAATCATACTAATTGTTTAGTAAAATCAAAGAATAATTAGATTTGCGTTGTTTAATATTAAAAAATTCGTTTTTCTTTTGTAATTTGTTTGATTATTAATAGCTAACATGTCATATTGCATGATAATAAAGAGACAAAAGCAATAATTTATTTTTTTCGAATTCTTTGCATTATTTAATATTGATTGATAAAGCCACTTTATGTCATATTTTTGGTATGACAATAACAGATAACCAAAATATTCAAAAATAAAGTTTTTGTAAAATCATAATCATTTGATAAATCATTATTAATAAATCACTTTTATCACTTTTTTTCTTAGAAAAAGTTGATTTATCAAAAAAGTATAATTTTTACATGATCAATCATATTGATTAGTCCATTTTTTTACTTACTTTTTTATCATTTAGTCATATTATTTTATCCATTCGCTGATAACCAGAAGTCTACATATACCCTCAACAATTTTCTCACGACTTATTTCAAACGACCTATTTCAAAACTTTTCTCACAACTTATTTCAAAACGTTTCTCATGACTTTTAAACCTTTAGTTTATGCCACATATTATAGTTGACTATAGACGGTGGTCTTCAAAGCTCAAAGGGTCATTTTAAAGTTTGACTGGTCTCCTGAAGCTAAAGGACATACGTATTTTGATAGGGATGATTTTTCTATAGCTTTTATCAAAGACATGCTGCTTTCATGTATCAATAGTCATCCTTTAACCCAATGTTGTGTTAGCAATTTAAATCATTCTGATAGAGCAATCATCCAGTAAGTGATAAGCAATAATAAAATAATCTGTGTAGTTATATTGCAATCCTGGCTTATCATAACCTACCACAAGGGTAGTCTACAAAGGTACTGGAATAAAAACGTGTATTAATGTATACACAAGTGCATGTGGGTAGTTCTCATCAAAGTCTTGAACCATCTATGCAAGTCTTGTAGATTTTCTTCTTTTTCATATTTAGTTTTTTTTTGTTTACTTATTTTGTGCCTAATTACAAATATTTTAGCTTGCAGAAGAAGCACAGTAAGTTTTTTATTTTGAACTTTATAGTAAATGTAATTTAACCATTACATAAGATTCAATGCATAACAATTTATTCATAATTTAAGGCCTATTATAATTTTCAGAAATATAATGTTCAGATATATTGAAGATACTGACAATTTGTCAGTCTATTTTGTGGATGGAAATTCTAGTGTGGAAGACTATTGTATAGTTGTTATGGTCAATTTCCTTATATCTTACGATATTAATGAAAAAATAGTTGCGTTTCATGTGGGTGAAGTATCAAGACTATTACCTTATCATATGTTAGATTTGAATGAGGTAGTTAATAAAGACCCACCCAATCCAGTTTATAATGAAAGATCCTGACATTTTGATTGTCAATCTCGTCTATTCTACCTTACTCCCAAAATTTCCGAAAACTAATGGATCTTAATTAAATAATAGAAGATAATATAAAAGTCCATACTATACTTCTGGTGTTGTATAGTATAGCAGATAGTGTAAAACCTATACTTGAGATGGAAGATATTGAAGTTGGAACAGATAATGTGGGAAATATTATTTGTATATTATTTCATAGTGTCAAAAATAGAATAACGGAAGAATTATCACCAGAAGAGAGGGAAATTCATAAGAAAAAATCAAAAGAAAGGTCTGAGAGACTTCTTCATTGGTTTAAATCAAATTATTCATGAATATAATATGTATTTGTATTGTATATTTTCAAATTTACATTATATTTTATTTTTCCTAGCATTTTATATTTCTTGTAATTACAATTGCAATGATTTTTTTTTATGAGAATAGTAATTTGTTGCTTGAATCTAATCCCTATAATAAATTAACCTGAGATGTTTTACATAATTATTATTATTGAAATACTATAAATGAAACATTTAAGGTGTGTTATTATGAAAATTAAAGCAACTGACTTTTTTTTTATTGTTTTTTTATAAGCCGAAACTAATAAGTTCAATGCATAATAACTTATCCAGAAACTTCTTAAATGATGTTAGACTAGTAGTTCGCTCTCTCTGAATTCCGTGTTGAAGTATTATTATTCTAGTGATAATAGTAATAATGTAAAGCTAAATTAGGTCGGAATTAGGATGAGATATTTTTTTGGTCATAATTATAATCACATGGTATAATTTTTTAATTTAACTTTGGTCATTTGTTATTTAGTCATTGGAATCAAAGACATGATATATTTCTGAACAATAAATATCGGTAACAAGGTCATACATCGTATCGGGGTACTTCAGAAAAATGAGTGTTGGGAAATCGGATCCGACAGATCGTAGCCATTTAAATGATTATTTTTGATACCATACCAGATTTATAGAATTTAACCGCCGGTAAAAAAATTTGCATAATCACTGTTTCAAATTTCTAATAAAAAAATGTGGATCTCTTTGATCGAAGATCATAAAAAAAAAAAATTAAAAATTTAAATCTTCTTTTAATTATTTCATTATTGATTGAAATTTTTTTTTCAATATGATCTCATAGAATTCAAGAGATTTTTTTTTTCTCTATAAAAAGGAAGTAATTCTGAAGCCAAGTTAGTTATAAAGAAAACTAAATTATTCACAAAAAAAAACAAAAAAAAAAAATTAATGTGTACCAAATACTGTATTTGTCAAGCAATCTTTGCAAAGAATTCATGAACCGAAATTTTATTATTATCATTATTTTATTGGTTACATTGTCTATGATCAATGCCGTTCCACACCAACTTCGCAAAGGAGAAACTAATTTTGTTTCATGTCCAAGTTAGGATGTTATAACACTCACAGTAAAAATTAATCCTGACCCTCCTGTTGCTAAAAAAAACCCGAGAGTTTTACTGTTTCCAGTACACTAAATGATGATATCGTCGCAGAAAAAACCGTACTTATAATTGGATTTGTTGATTTGACCGGCGAAACTCTCTTAATTGCCCCTTATTTTCAGAATTTTACTAAATCAATTAAAGCTGGAACTCCATTTCAATAAGTGAACTAAAGGTTCAGACACCGATTAATTTCCTGATATATACATTATTGGAGTTATTGTTGGGAATCTAAGTGATGACATGTATGGCTGTGCATTAGCCAAGTCTTCTGGAAAAGAAGAAGATCCTATTGCTGGTTACCCAATCGCAGAGCGTCCATACCCGATTGCCGAGCGTTAGTACCTTCATTATCGGACGTCTGCATTGTACCCGATTGCTGGGCTGAGCGTTCATACTTCATCGCTAAATCTTTTTTTTTTTTAATTGAGCGTACTGTGGAACCAAGGTGGGTTGCCTTGCATACAGTATATCATTTTATCCACCTGAAATTCATGGAATATTTAAAATTAAAACATTGAAGATTTACAATTATAAAATTATTTCATGGACACTTTGAATAATTTATTTTGTAATTAAAATGAATTTGAAATAATTATTTGAACAGAATTCAAGATGATATCTCTCTAGTGACTCTCTATTAGATTAATAACCATATAAAAAAAAATCAATAAAAAACAGCTACTTTAATTTAAACATAAGTCCGGAACTAATAAATTGCTTATTCAGGAATTTCTTAAATGAAGTAAACTTCTAATAGCTCGCTCTTTCTGATACTAAACAGATATATATACTTTTTATATGGCTCTAGCAACAGATTTACGAAAAAAATTGACGTAATTTATTTGTCAAATATTTATCAAGGTCAAAATATAGTACACACATTTAATATGTATATAATAATTAATGAATTCTTAAAATAGCTAAATAATAAAACTCATTTATTTTTATTATTGTTTTTTTTTTAAATATAAAACTTTATTAGTAACATGATCATCTCGCAATGAAAACGACCAAGTATAGACGTGTAAACATCATCTCAATAAAGTATCTAATCTAAATATTACTATAAAAATTGTACCTAAAAAAATAAAAGTTAATATAAACTCCTATTGTAAATACAACTCAAAGTCGTGTAACTAGGTAAAATAAAAGTAATACAAATTGTTGATGGAAGAGCTAGCTAGCTAACTAAAGCTGAAAAACTAGCTAAATTCTACTTTAATGAGATAATCACTCCTCTTCATCATCCTCTCTAGTACCTTGGGTCTTCACTGTCCGTTTCTTATTTTGATTAACTTCATTATCACTATCGTCATCATTATTCACATGCGCCTTGGTAATCTTCTTGGCCAAATCCAGGGATTGAATTCTACCCGAAAACGTCTCGTATAAAACTCATTTATGTTTTCCTATTTAATACTTATTCTAATAAAATAAAATAACTTTATATGGTAACGTACTGTACTCCTTCATTCCACAATTATACTTTGTATACTTTGCACAAATGGTGCATGCAACAATGCAACATTACATAATAGGCAATCACATGTTTATTCTTGTATGACCGACTTACATATATAAACATTCTGCATTACCGCATACTTTCACTTGAAAGATTCTTTGTTACATTTTGTAACCAGGGAATGATAATAAATTAATACGACCTTTAAATTATTTATCTTTATCTCGAATTATTCCTATATATATATTCAACGTTTCAGTTTAGTTTCAGAACTCTAAAGTCTAAACAAAGTTTATCAATGAATAGTATAAAGCGCACTAGGATTACTAAAAATGTCCCATTTGACGCTCTGCACAAACATTTATCCCAACAATATGAAGGTGATTTTTATTCTTCTCTCGAAAATACTGATGTTGCAATGATACCTTTAACTAAATCAGAATGTGATTATTGTGTGGACACATTATGGGAGAATTATATCAATACAGCTAAAAAAGAACGTAAGCAAGAAAATTTGGTAATTAACTATCAAGATGCTTCTATGCCTATATGGTTCAAAACATTTGGCTCAAAACCGTTTGGTGAAAAGAGCTTATTCATTTCACTTCATGGAGGTGGTAATACTGAACCTTATAAAAATGATTCACAATGGGAAAATCAAAAAAATTTATATACCATCGAAGAAGGTGTTTATTTAGTGCCTCGAGCTCCTGGTAATACTTGGGACTTATGGCATCGACCAGAAATTGATCATATGTTTGATCGAATTATCGAGAATATGGTTATTTTTGAAGGAGTTAACCCAAACAAGGTATATTTAACGGGATATTCAGCGGGTGGTGATGGTGTATATAAACTTGTTCCACGAACAGCTGATCGATGGGCGGCTGCAAATATGAACGCAGGACATCCTAATGACGCGTCACCATTGGGTTTACGCAATACACCATTTACGATCCATGTAGGAGCCGACGATTTTGACTACAATCGAAACAAAGTTGGACAGGAATGGGCGGAAAAACTTGCAAAGCTTCAAAATGAAGATCCTAATGGTTACATTCATTGGGCAGAAATTTATGATGGTATGGGACATTGGATGATGGGAAAGGAAAAGACCGCACTAGGATGGATGGCACAGTATACTCGAAATCCGACACCTGATCGCGTTGTCTGGTGGCAAGATGCTGTTACACGGGATCGATTTTTTTGGTTGGAACTTCCAAAAGACCAAATTCGTAAATATACTGAAGTAACTGCCACGCGTGATGGTCAAAATTTCGATATTCAAACTAAAGATTATAAAAATGTGACAATTCTTTTGAACGACACTATGGTGGATATGGATTCTCCGATCAAAATTACAATGGAGGGGGAAGTTTTGTTTGAGGGTATTGTACCACGAACTATTGGTGCAATATCTAGATCATTAAAACGGCACGGAGATCCGTACTTAATATTTACCGGAGAAGTGACCGTCTGTACTGAAATACAAGAGAATCAACAATAAAAAATAGTTTAAAATTAACGAATACATTATTTATATTGTTATAATTATTAGATATTTAGGAACTCTAAAATTTATTAATTTTTTTTGTCATAAATTTGCCAAATTGTGTTGTATCGTATATTTGATTAAAATTAATTTATAACGGTCATAAATTCGAAGTAGCTAAATTTTATAATTGTAAATTTATAAACCATCATAATTAAATTAATATCTAAGTTATTTTAATATCTTAATGTCGAATACCAGTCATAAAATCTGGCTTCTGAATGATAAAATCATGATTGGTTCAGTACTAAAATTTATATTATGTTGTTGACCGTATTATTGTTACAGTAATCGTCGTTACTTCTACAAAAAAAAAAGTTGGCTACAGTAACTCTATTATTAGGCAACGAAAATAAAAAAGTATTTATATATAGAATTTTGCGTGGAGGAGAGAGGAGGAGAAGGAGGTGATGCGGTAATGGTGGTGGAGTGTGGATGATGGTAGAAGAAAAATAAAATGTTTTCATTTTAGAATTATCAATCCAAGCTAAACAGAAAATTTCTTTGATAATCAATTAATATCAATTACCGTAATTACAATTGATTGAAGTCTCTCTTTCATAACTTTTAATTAATACGAATTTTTTGAGATATAATTTATTCCAATTTTATGGTAAATCATTGAAAGTGCTTACATAAAGGAGGGGAATTACTGCTAAATGTGATTTTTCACATTTATCGAGATTAGGAATGATAATTTCATATCAAAGACCGCTATTTATTATATTAGTTTTTGTAAGCATTTAAATTCAAGTAAAATAAAAGAATGATTACCGTATATATATTTATTAAAAATGAATTTTTTAAAATCTGTACACCTTTATATAAACAATTTGGTTATAAATACTAAATCTAAGGAGTGTATTTACAGAGCTTTGAATTTCTTAGCTATAATATTAGTAATCAAAGGCAATGTTTAGATGGATTAACGAAAATGATTTAGTCAATTAAAAAATTGGAATTGTGAAATTGTGAATTTATGAAATTTTACGTGATTTATCAATATTAAATTTTCTTCATCTTCGTCGAGACCACCTCTGCTGTCGATTTTCGTATCATAGATAAAATCTTCTTTATCTTAATATCACTAGAAGTCATCTTAGTTATAGTTTATTATAATATAATTCCACATCGTAAAATATATCAATGATGGCGCAAATATTGTTGTCAAAAAAAATTTACAATATTATTTTTTAAGGATTATTGATGCTAATATGTGAAGAAAAGATACAGTTGGCAGGCTAGAAGAGAAAGTGCCTAAAGATAATGAATTTATGTTGATTAAAGATTATATAAAGAAGTTTGGAGGTTATATCGCGAAAATTATTAAAGTTTATAAAACAAAGTTACCGGCATTTTGATATACTTTAATAATGAAAATGACATGATGAGAGCGATATGAATCAATAACCACGGATAAAATAGGGACAGGATTGCAGACCAAAAGTCAAATCGCTAGTACGCATTCAAGTGTGGACGAACAATTTTACGAAGTGGCGGAAGATTTACCGAGAGACATTGTAAAGGAGGCGCCAAGTTCTGTTTCGTTTAGTAACAAAGTTGATAACTTAAGTGCGAAATTTAGTGCGGGATGGAAGATAAAGAATTAAATGGTAACAAAAAGAGAGTAGCCAAAGAGCAGTCAAGTAGTGTCGATGAAGAAAAAAATTAAAAATTAGAATTGAATACATACGTAAATTTATTTTTTTACTGTAACAATTTTAGAATAGAAATTAGGCAAACAAGTTTTTTTTTTTGTTTCTTTATTTATATTTTTTGCTTGGTAAAAAAAAAACTTTGAAAATACTGCTTTATTATATTTTTCATTCAAATTTATGTAGCATGTAGAAAACGCTACAACTTCATTGGACGTGATAAAGGCGTGGTATTGAGGGAGATTATAGATTTGTTTAATTTGTTAATCAAACTCCTGATTGCTTTTATTTTTTTGTATGTTCTTTATCATATAAGTATTGATAAAATATTTCGTTTTAACACAAAAAATAATAATAATAATAATAATAATAATAATTCCACTTTCCTGTAATTCTAATTATAACTGAAGTTATTGTTCAGTCGATTACCTCCAATATTGAAAATCGTAATTCGTAGCATTAATTCCTATTGGTCATCGCAGAGTTCTTAATGACCGAACTATAACTCAGTTATTGGATGGGATATCGAAGACCGATTCCTCCATTCCTCCATCCAATAACTATTTATTTACAAAAATATTTTAAAAAATAAATAGTAAATTAAAAAGTTAAAAACCTAGCTAATATGAGTAATATCAGATATTAAATTCATATTTGTAAAAAAAAAAAGATTCTACGCATATGCCTATATTACTACTAATATTTTATACACGTGATAGTCGTGATACCATAATAATTAAACGACTTTAAGGCCAATTTCGCATATGATAAAGCATTCACAATACGATGGATTCGTCCTAATTTTACGCTATAACATGCAAATAAAAAAACGTGACCCGAGCAATAATGTAGTTCCTTCCTTTTTTGGATAATGCAGACAGCACTATGATAATTTTGGCTATATAATAAATTTGTGCCGATCTCTTGTTACCTATTTACAGTATATATAGTATATATGTTTCTCGGGGTCTGGTAAAAAAAAATTTATTCGTATTCGTTGACTCACGTGTAGTAGTGCGTTAAAAAATTCAACATATGTCTTACTTATCGTGTGAATAATTGATACTTGTAACATTGTAACATGGAGCAAATTAAGAATTAACAAACTAAAATATGGCGAGAAATAATTACATGGATAACCCTTGCTAATTCTTAAATAGGAAATTGGTATATACTAGATTGGCACATGAGTTAATTATTATGTCGTACAACATGGTACAAACGCAATTATTTATTATTTTTTTTTTTTGAAAAAAAAAAAAAAAAAAAAAAAAAATAAAAAATGTCCAAACTAAATGAAGATGTACTTAATTTAATTTTTAAAGTATTTCATTCTGATAATAAAACCCTTTATTCATGTCTTTTAGTTAATAAAACCTGGTGTGAAACAGTTATTCCAATTTTATGGAAAGATCCTTGGAAAAATTTAATGGTAGAAAACGAAATTTTATTATTAAACGTAATCATCTCACATTTATCAGATGAATCAAGAAATAATTTAAAAAGTCAAGGAGTAGATTTTTTAACTAATTCATTTACTAAACCTTTATTTAATTATATTAGTTTTTGTAAGCACTTAAATTTAAATGTAATCGAAAGAATGATTAATGCAAACATTTTCATTGAAACTTCAACCGTTAAAAATGAAGTTATCAATCTTTTTATTAATAAAAATACAAAATTTACACACCTTTACATACCTCATAAATTTAATTATCAAATACATCTTATTCCTGGAACCGATCATTGCTTTTCTGAACTTGAATTTCTCAGTTGTAATACTTGTATCACTGATAATGCTTTGGACGGATTAACAGAAACATGCAAATCAATTAAAGTATTGGAAATTATTGAAGTAGTTAACAGCAATTATGGAATTGTTAAATTAATAGAAGCTCCAAAAAGATTATTTACTATTCGTCTTATAACAGAGAACTATAAGGTTGACGAACCATTTTATAAAATTGTCGAAAATTCTATGACAAAGCATGCAAATTCTATACAAGATTTTAAGACAAATAAAAGTCCTATTTCAAATATTCTTTCATCTTTTGTAAATTTAAAAAGATTAGAATTAGGATGTAGTAACTTTACGACTGTAACTACATGGAATTGTTTAGAAGATTTATCCTTACCTTTCTTACAAACTTTAAAAGCTAAAGAAATTCCTTTCAATGTTTTAGCTAGTTTAATTGATAATACAAATGGATATCTTATTGAAATAAGTATTAGTTATATGCATCATGATGAGTTGAATAATAAGAGAATTATTCAGGCTATTTATAAAAACTGTTCAAATCTTAAATATCTTAAATTATTGTTTAGGAGTAGTAATATTTTAGAATTAGAAAAATTATTAACAAAGTGTCAATATTTAGATGGATTATTTTTAATTATTGATATGAATTTTTATAGCGATTATATATTTGATTGGGATTATTTATTTGAAGTGTTGACTAAATCATCACCAACCAATTTATTTAAGTTTAAATTTTATTTTACTAAAACACCAAAATTGGAATCATTAAAATTGTTCTTTGATAATTGGAAAGGTAGACACCCTATGTTATTACAAACCATTCAATATAATAAGTATTGGAATGAATCCTTTGATTTGATAGAAAAATATAAAGTAGAAGGAATTATTAAAAAATATGATCATGTTCTGAATGAATATATTTTTGAAGATTTTGAGTGGATTGAACAAAATTTTAATTATTTATAATTATATTTTATGAAATTTTTTTAATTAATAATTTTAGGCATAAATAAACATATTTAATTATTCATTGAAATAAATAAATAAAAAAATTTTATTAAAATTAAATTACATAACAAGAAAGACATATATTTATAAAGATAAAAACATTAATATTTGACAACTTACATGATAAATTTACTATAATACATAAAATTATTATGCAGCCTATTCAGGTAGACCGTGGGATAGAACATTGGTTATGTTAATATAGGTGCTGTCGGAATTGCCGAATTAAAATTACGGCATTACGAAATATGGATTATACCATTTAGATATCTTAACAATTCATCAAGACCAGCATTATAGATTTACGGATTACAAATTATCTACGGCATAACCAGAAAAAAATATTTACTTTCTTTGTGTAATTTTTGTATTTTTGGCATTAAATGATTACGGAATTAGGAAATTTAATGTATTACGGTATAAGTTTCATATGCCGCAATTAATTCCGACGGAAAGTATAGAATAACACGTTAATTATTTAAAAAAAATAAACTTTTTTTTTTTATAAAAACTGTATATCTTATAATTTCAAATAAAGCAATAAAACATTTCATATTTAAAACGTAAATATAAAATTCATAATAATACAATTAATACATAAATTTATAATACCAGATATATAAAAACGATAATTACTAGTTTTATAAATTAAATATTTTATTTCTTAAATCCCATTCAAAATCCTTGAAAGGTCCAAACATCATGTTTATATTTTTTAACAATTCCTTTTGCTTTATATTCATTTACTAAATCTAAATATCTATAATCCCAATCCAATAGATTGATACCATCACTATTATCTTGTAAAGTTTGTAATAATAAGGAATGTCTACCTTTCCAATTATCAAAAAACAATTTTAAAGATTCCAATGTAGGTGCCTCATCAAATTGAAGTTTAATATTAAACAAACTAATTGGTGATGATTTAGTCAAAACTTCGAATAAATAATCCCAATCAAATAAATCACCTCCGAAATAATAAGAATTATCAATAATAACATATAACCCATTTAAATATTGACAATTGATTAACAGATTTTCCAATTCTAAAATATTACTACTTCTAAACAATAATTTAAGATATTTCAGGTTTGGACAATTTTGATAAATAGCCTGAATAATTTTTTTATTATGCATCTCATAACGGGATACTCCTTCAATTTTTATTTTAATAAGACTATTATTTGTATTTTTAATTAAATTTGTTAAAATTTCGACCGGAACACATCGAGCTTTTAAAATTTGTAAGAAGGGTAGAGATAAATTCTCTAAATAATTCCATGTCATATTGTTACCATCGTAAATTTTCAATTCTAATCTATTTAAACTTACGAGAGATGAAATAATTTTTGTGATGGGTTGTTTAGTTATATAAAAATGCCGTATAAAACTTGAATGTTTAATCAACGAATTTTCAAGAGCTTTACAATAAGATTCATCATATTTATAATAGCCATTAATTAGAAAGCGAACATTAAATAACCTTTTTGTAGCTTCGATTAATTTAACAATTCCGTAATTGTTATTATCTTCTTTGACAATAAGTTCTAAATCTTTGATTGATTTGCACATTTCTGTTAATCCACTTAAAACATTATCATTGATGCTAGTATTGCAGCTGAGAAATTCAAGATTTGAAAAGCATAGATTGGCTCCAGGAATAAGATGTATAGGATAATCAAATTGATGGGGTACATAAAGGTGTGTTAATCTAGTATTTTCATTAATAAATAGATTATATATTTCTTTTTTAACATCATTATTATGATTAAAAATATTAAACATTTCATTTAAATTATATAAATTTAAGTATTTACAAAAACTAATATAATTAAATAAAGGTTTGGTATATGAAATTGTTAAAATATCAACTTTTACTAGACTCTTTAAATTATTTTTTGACAAATCTGATAAGTGTAAAATAATTATGTTTAATAATAAATTCTTTCTTAGTATATTTCCTTCCAAATATTTCCAAGGATTTTTCCATAAAATTGGAATGATTATTTCACACCAAGTTTTATTAATTGTAAGGCATAGATAAAGGGTTTTTCTATCATCTTTCAGTTCTTTTAATACCAAACAAAGAATATCATCGTTTAAGTAGAACATTTTTTTTTTTCGGGGGTTGAAAAAGTTATTTTATTAAAACATGAAATACGGTGTATCTAATTTATCAAGGTATTTAATAAAGAGTTTAAGAAAAAGTAAATGCATATGATTGTTCATATGACACAATGTTTATATTGGCGCCATAATATACCATCATTTGTACTACTATATCATAATTGATCAACAATAACTTGTGCGAAAAGGAATGGTTTAGCAGTGTGTAACATATGAAAGATGAAATATTAAATGTCTCCAGCTTGCATTGTAATAATTTCGGTCATTCATTTTATTTATCAGTATGTTGTCACATGGGATGTTATTACACCACTCATCGCCGCTCATCATTTCTGTATCACCCTAACGTGCTTCGATAGTAATTTATATTATCGTCTCCAAAGTCAGATGCATTGGATAAATTTTGGACGAATTTCATACAAATTAAATAAATTCATTAAAGATTTTAATGAAGTAGTTAAAATATAACATTTTAATAATACAATAATTTATTATGTAAAATAAAAAATACAATTCATAATTACTAATTACTTTCTTAAATCCTATTCTCGAAAATTTTGAAGGTAATTATGATCAAATTTTTTAATAATCCCTAATGCCTTATATTTTCTATTAAATCCCGATAATTACTCCAATGATCAGGATAATGCTAATACCAATATAAATTATTTTAAATGGTTTTTAATAACATAAAATATCTATTTTTCCAATTATCAAGGAATAATCTTAAAGATTCCAATTTAGGTGCTTCATAAAAATGAAATTTAAACTTAAACAATCCAGTTGGTGATAATCTAGTTAAAATTTCACAATAAAAATATGAAATCACCTACTAAATAATGATTATCAATAATAATATATAACCCATTTTAAATCTTAACAATTGATTAACAAATTTCTAATTCTAAAATATTATTATTTTCTAAACAATAATTTAAGATATTTCAAGTTTGGATAATTTTGATAAATGACCTGAATAATTCATTTATTATTAATCTCATCTTGATATACTTCAATTTTTATTTTATTAAGATTTTTATTTGTATTTTTAATTAAATTTGTTAAAATTTCGATTAGAACACATTGAGCTTTTAAAATTTGTAAGAAGTGTAGAGATAAATTCTCTAAACAATTTTATGTAGTCCGTCATATTGGTAACACAAACAACTATTAATTCTAATCTATTTAAATTTGTAAAAGTTGAAATTATTTTTGTGGTAGGTTGTTTAGTCATCATAAATTGTCGTATAGAATTTGCATGTTTGATTAATGAATTTTCAAGAACTTTACAAAATGATTCATTATTTCTTGCATAGACACTTGTTAAAATACGAATATTTAATAATCTTTTTGTAACTTCGATTAAATTAATAATTCTATAATTATTATATTCTCTCCTACAATAAGTTCTAATTCTTTAATTGATTTACATATCTCTGTTAATCCAACTAAAACATTATCATTGATGCTAGTATTACAGCTGAGAAATTTAAGATTTTAAAAGCATAGATTTGCTCCAGGAATAAGATGTATAGGATAATTAAATTGATAGGGTACATAAAGGTGTGTTAATGTAGTATTTTGTTAATAAAAAGATTAAGTATTTCTCTTTTAATAATTGAAGATGAAGATTCTTTATTAATATAATTATTTATATTGATTATTTCATTTAAATTCTTTAAATTTAAGTATCTACAAAAACTCAAATAGTAAATAAAGGTTTTTGATAGGCATTTGTCAAAAAATCAACTCCTTGACTCTTTAAATTATTACTTGACACATCTGATAAGTGTGAAATAATTATACTGTACTTAACAATGACTTCTTTCCTAATCTATTATATTCTTTCAAGTATTTCCAAGGAATTTCCATAAAATTGGAATGATTATTTAATTCTTTGAAAATCAAATATAGAATATCCCTATCTAATATAAGCATTTTTTTTTTATCGAAAGAGTCTAAAATAATTTCTTTTTTTTTTTTGACTTGCGTAAATGAACATGATACATATCGTACAGGAGTAACACGCTACTGATTACATCACACAGCAAGTACAGCTACGGCTAATGATGGACGATTTTATGGTGCTTCCGCAGATCATCAATTATAATCATATTTGAACTTTATTTTTGACAATTTAACGCATAAGCAAATCAACCGGAACATAAATAGAAATGCATATAATTTTATAAATTGGAGCTTCCCAATATGTTAATTTTTAAATTATTAATAAATATCGTATAAATTAGCAATATTATTATTTCTGAATGTATGTCACAAAATAATATAATAATATTTGATTACAATTTTCGATAGATTATATTTGTTCGTGAATAATGACAAATTTTATTTCGATATAATTTTTATTAACCTTTATCGTCTCTCGTTTTTTTATAAGAGATTTATCAGCAAAAGCGTAAATTATACTCTTTGTGTCTATTAACGTAAATATTCTATTAATTACGTCAATTGGATGAATTTTATTCAGTTAACTTTAAACGAAAAATCACTTACAGCATAGGTCACTATAAATATGTTAAAACCTTTCAGAATTGAGAAGAATAAACGTTCTTATATCTAATTACGTAAATACTGTAATATGATCAATAATCGTTACATTAATATAGATAAAATAAATATCATTAATCCTACGAATAACATAAATAATGAAAAGTTTATTGTTCGATCGATATTGAAACGCCCTAGATCTGAAGTATCGTATTAAGCGCGCATAAATTTAATTTTTTTTATCGCTACTAACTTTGTACAGTACAAATTAGAAAGAGAACTAAACAAATTCACGCTTGCAGATTCCACCAAAAGGAAGGATTAAAAAAAATTATATAAAATTTAGAAATAATAAACACAAATAAAACAAATAAAAAAATAAATAAAATGAAAAAACTGACCATCAATTTATTTCTTGGGAGAAAAGGCAAAACTAAGTCCAAACCTAAAAGAGAAAACGGAAATATTTACTATACTAGTTTGTTAAAAGAACGATATAAAAGTAAATTAAATAAACCCAATTACAAATGAAGCGACATCTGAACTTGAAAGAGACAAAAAAAATTATAATTTAATTATAATTAATAGCCAAATAAATATTTGAACTGTTGCGGCAATTGTCAATTTAACGGATTCAAAAAAATTTTTTAATTACTTCTTCAGGCCCGTAAGCGGGAAATATGAATATTGATTACATTTTTAAATAAAACAACATCTGCTTCCGTTCACTGTCGAATCAGCGATTAGGCAATAAAATGTATACACCAATAAGGACTCTATTGAAAAGTTCTGGATTACTCTAATAAATTGAATTTCCGTCATAAATGGTATCTCAGTTTAATGAATTGACAATAATTATATTTGTTTTCATCTACAAAATTTTAGTTTCATTTTAAAGATTATATTTTTCTAAATTTAATTCAAGATAAACTCATTATTCCAATTTGAGAAGATTCATCGTCTTGTGGAGCCTTTAAAGGATTATCCAAGATTAGGCCATTAGGTACCATAACAGTAAATAAAAGGTCAAGGTTATTTTAAAAAAGGAAAAAGGTATCAGTATGAATAATTGAAAACTTATAATTAATTAAAAAATTTGATTCGAGGAAGAAGAAAATGTTTTTCATAATTAGCAGCTCAATCCATTTGTATGGTATTATATTATTTTTATGGCTTAAAGAATAGTATAGAGTTACTAGAAATGGTTTTTCTTTCTGGAAAAACGTAGCCCATTTCTTTTATTATCATCAGAATAGATATTTAATAAGAAGAACATTTTTATTTATAACCCCCGGATATCAGTATCCTCCGTCAACAATCATGTG